>CM035412.1:145965520-146008020 GCA_020310875.1 Ceratopteris richardii
GACATATCTATCCCGACAGACATGTTTATCTCGATAGATGTCCTATCTTGATAGACGTGTCTATGTTGATAGACATGCCTATCATAATAGATATGTGTATCACAATATATGTGTTTATCGAGATAGACAATCTCTATCATCTGTCGTGGATTTCAGTCTATCATGATAGATGGTCTATTCGTCATGATACATGAGTTTATCTTCTATCATAAAATGTTTATGTCACGATAGACATTTGTCTATCGCAATAAATGGGTATGACTATCACAATAGACGGGTCAACAGATGCCCGCATACAAGATCTTTATCATGATAGATGGCTCTGTCACAGATTCCACTCTGACCTGACAGATGAGTATCTATCGTATTTCTTTGTAGGGGCAGACTCAAGTGAAGTGAAGAAACTTTGCAGCGAGGTAATATGTTTGGTTGCCCCACTATCAAAGTACCAAACATTTGAGTCTATTGGAAACGTACATTGTTCATGAGAAGATGGTTCATAACTGCAAACAATAGTAAATGCCCATTCTACATTCTACATAAGATTAGCAGACTTTGTTTTGGGTGTAGAGGCCTTTGCAACAACCATTCCATCCTCTTTATTCTTTGCCTCGTTTGCATCCAGTTTCGGACAATTCTTTATGACACGATCATTTCCTTTACAATATTTGCAAAACAATTTCTACTTTTCTATTTTCTTCTCGTCTCTATCATCCTTCTTTGATTGTGAAAAATTAGCAAATTTTTGCTTACTAGTAGATGAGCTCCATTTATCTTTTCCCTTCTGACTAGCTAGGAAAGCTCAATCTGCAACATGCATAATGGACCTATTCTGCCTAGTATGATCTTCCTGCAATAGAACAGATACTAACTCCTCAAATGTAAAAAGGCTCACCAACATCTATTAGCATAACAAAATCCATACCTAGAACATATCTATCAGGTGGATGTGGGACACGTGTAGACCATCTCAATGGTTGCTAAACAAGAACATTTGCAGACTAATCTGATGAGAGATTCTCTTGAAGATCCCTATGTGCAGCATTTTTATGCATGCTAACTGGAGGAATGGTATCCTCAAACATCACTCTTCTCAATTAAACCTCCTTAATGGGCTATTTATGCATCTTAGACTCATTGAAAATGACATCACTACTTCTGATCACTGATCATGTTTTAGGATTCCATAAGCGATATCCAAATTGTCCTTCTCAACCATATCCAAGAAAAATGCATTTCTTTTGACTTATGGTCCACCTTTTTTCTAAGATTCTTGGGTATATGAACATATGCTTCACACCTGAAAACTCGAAGATGATCATAATATGGTGGCTTCCCTGTCCATAACTCCTATCCAACTTTGAAAACCTTTGGCAGTACTAGGTTAAAGGTTAATCATGTGAATTATATTCAATAGCCTTGTGAAAGGTTTGCATGATATAGCATAGAAACTAATCTATCTTGAATAGTTCTATTCATCCTTTCATCTATACCATTTTGTATTGGGGTATAAGGAGTTGTAAACTCTCTACGAATTCCTCTAGACTGGTAGAAAAGGTTGAATTCATGCGAGGTATACTCACCCCCATTATTTGAACATATAACTTTGAGCTTACTTCTTTTTTTAGTCTCAACTGAAGCAAGCCATTTTCGGAAGGTAGGGAATACCTCATCCTTCAATTTGATAGGATATACCTAGACTTTTCTAGTAGCATCATCTATGAAAGTGATAAAGTAAAGAGAACCACCTAACGACCTTGTGGGCATAGGACGACACACATCTGTATGAACGAGATATAAAAGATGAACTCAAGAATCAATGTGTGTTTTATGTACATTCCTAGTTTTCTTTCCATATTGACAATGCTCACACAATGAAAAATTAGATAAAGATAACATAGGTAAGTAGCTAAAACGAGAAAGATTTTCTATTTCACTACGAGATATATGTCCCAAACGGCCATGCCAAATACAATCCATAGGTTGTTTGGTGACAGCTAACAAGTGTTCTTTTTGTGATACAAATAAAGGATAAAGTGAGCCAACTTTGCTTCCTTTTGCAATAACCATGTTTTCCTTTGATATGCAAAAGGATTGAGCATAGAAAACCACCTTATAACCAAGGTATCAAGTTGCTCAACTTACATAAACTACATGATAATTGAGGTACATGGCATACAATATGCATAGTAAATTTTGAACCATCAATGAACTGCACAACCACATCTCCAATCCCAACAATGTCACACTGGTAAGAGTCACCAACTCTCACGATACCAAGAGACTTTGCTGCATAACTAGAGAACCATTCTCTATGTGGTGTCACATGGAAAGAATCACTAGGATCTAGTAGCCACATGTGGGAAAGAGAATCAGCCACAAGAGCCTCAGTTAGCACAGTGCTATCAAGTGCCAACACATCAACATCATCAGAAATAGCTTTAATTTCTTCAACCTGCATAGTCAAAGTAGATGGTGCAGGTAGCTATTTAACATGCCCATCAACATTTTGTGCTTTAACTTTAGCATTCTTTAATGCATAACAATCTTTCTTCATGTGTCCAATCTTATGACAATAATGGCATTCAATATCCCTCTTCCTTGATTTACTTCTACTCTATTCTTTTACCATTCTTTTCCTTGTTCTTGCTCCTACCAAGTTGTTGATTCTTTCCTTGATAAGAATCACAAACATTATACGCATCTCCAATCTAAGTGCCAACCATAGATTTTCTACAAATCTCCTCACTCAAGAATGCTCCATATATGTCATCATAGACTAGTTTACCACCAGGTGCACTATTGCTAATATTTGTGCAAAACATATCCCATGATGATGGCAAGGTGCATAACAACAAGATTGCTTTCATTTCATTATCCATATCCATTTTTTGAGCTTGTAACTAGGAGAATATAGCATCAAACTCATTTAGATGAGCAACAACACTATCTGTGTCCTTCATGTGGTCATATAACTTTCTCATTAGATACACTTTATTTGATGCCGTCTCTTTTTCATATGTATTGCATAACTTCTTCCAAAGCTCCTCTACACTTTCATAGTCTAATACTGTAAACCAAACATTATCTACCATGTGCAATCGAATGGTAGACCTGGCCTTTTCATCTAACTCATCCCAATCATATTCATCCATGTCAGCAGGCTTCTTTGAGATTCCATTTACTAGATTCCATTGCCTCCTCTGAATCAGCACATCTTTAATCTAATTCTTCCATAGGGCAAAGTTTGTGCCATCAAATCTTTGGATCTCAAAATGGTCTTTGCCTTGCAAGTTATAGCTCCTCCTCAGAACACTCGCACTAGACCCTGATCCACTAGATGTGCCTGAGACCTCTGATGCCATGATGGTAGAGAATTGAATAGAATGATAATGGATCTAGAAGAGTCCAAACACCACTAAGGCTCAAAGACGGATGACCAAGTGTCAGATTCTCGAAAAACATTCAGTAGTCTTCCAGAAAAATGAATTAATGAACATTAATGACCAACCAAAAGGATTATGTGAGAATAAATGTGCACATACCAATAAGTGTATCAAGGAGTAAATCGACCACTGTATAGTTAACAAAACCAAAAAATTTGGAAAAATTCTACTAGATATCCTCTGCAAAATGAGCATATGACTAGTTTCAAAATCTCATAAGACTTCAAGTATTGACATGTGAACTTGCATAGTGAATCATTGACTCCACTACATATAATCGGTTACCCAAAAGAAGCCAACTAGGCTTATCGATCACCTATGAACAATTATCATACATCTCCTATGGCAAGGCTAGGTAAGTCTTCCACCTACATCACCGAAGAGATCCCAACATCTAGGTGTCTTCCAATTAAGAAAACCTCACCATGACCCTCTTTATCAAACGTAAAAGGCTTTATGCAAAAACGTAACCGCTATATCAATGACCACATGGGCATACATAAGCAGTATCCACATAAGCATACATTGTGTGTATATGCTCACTATATGTAGTAAAATGGCACTGAAAGGCTGAATTCACTACCTGAACACTGGCCAACAAGAGCTACAAGTGTCTATCAACTCTATTCTTTAGGCTCAAAAACCTGCATAGATGTGGTGGTTGCTTCCACCACAACTAAAACCTTTCAAGAAACCTATAGATTCACTAGTCTGGTTGAAGACACAACCCCAAAAGGTGAACATTTATTGTCGAAGAAGTACAAAGAGCACTCTTCTTGATGTTCTTGAACTTGTGTAAAGAGAACTATGTACGAAAGTACTCCAAAATGGTTCCAAGAATCACCCCAAAAATGCTTCAAAACATTCTTTGAAAGCAAAGAATGAAGTTTTGAGGGGCCAAACCATGCTCAAGGTAATGTTAACCTTTCTCTTTCCCCTTCTTCAAACACCACAAGAGTGTAGCTTAGTGGCAAGATATTGCCAGTTAAGCGAGCTCTAAGGGGAATAGTACTGGGACGGGTGACCTCCCAGGAAGTATCAGGAACCTCTATCTTCCTTGATCGTTGAGGTCCTCCCTCGCACAGAGCCAATGGTACCAATGGTAACTTCAGTGACTCGGATGACAAGGTATGTCTTGGTCGTCACCTTGATCATAAGCCTTGGAGAAAGCCTTGGGTGGGCGGGTGGGGGCGGGCAGGTGCTCACTTCAATTGCCCAAAAGGAACAAATATTTTGCCTCAAAATGCTCTGATATTGGTGAAGTATTTTGATGGTGACGCACCAAAATGTGCTCTCCTTCTCAAGAGCTCCATGATGATACCCTTGAAGTAGAAAACTGAGCTCCATATGCCACATAAGGTACTCCACATAGAGGCTACAGAATACGAAAAAAAACACAATAGACAAGGAGCACAAACACAGACTTCTTAGGTGTTACAAAATGCAATCAAACATAGAGAATGTGGCTGACCAAGCCACTATATGTTTTACTAAAGAACATATACAAAAGTGTTCAACGGCCATTTGGCCTTTCACATGGACACTAACATTAACATTTTTTTCAGCCATATAATGCTTTTTCCAACTTACATACCTTGTTCTTTGAATGGGGGGCCTCAAATCCTACTGGTTAAGACAAATATACCTCTTTGAGATCTCCATTTAGGAATACTAATTTAACATCCATGTGATAGAATGGCGATCCATTATGCATAACCATATCTAGTATCGACAATGTTCACAAAATAAAAAATTCGAGAAAGATAAGACTAGTAAGTAGCTAGAACAAGAAATATTTTCCATTCTACTATGAGATATGTGGTCCAAATGCCCATGCCATATACAGTCCATGTAGAGAGTACACATGCAGAAGATAAATGAAATAGAAAAATCTACTTGAACAGACCATGAATGGGAAAACTTACATATGGGTTAGAGTGAGCTTGCCAAGAGCATGAAGTGGGCTCTCAAGCTTTTAACCAGGTACAAAAGTGAGGACATGCCCTTCTCATATAGATTTGGAGGAGACTCTCAAAGTACATCATATGTGGGATAATTCTCCTTAAAGGAGAATGCATAGAAAGGTAGAAGCTGCGTGGAAAGTGTCCCAAATAGGAATAAAGAAATACAAAATGAAGATGCACTTAAAAAAATGAGCTACAATAGATAAATGCATGAAAATATGAAAGACTAGAAGATTGTTTCTTCAACACCCCCTCTGCAACTCCATTTTGAATAGGTTGAATGTTTTAGAAGTCTACCAAGTACTGGAGCAAAATTGGAAGTACATCCTTTGTGATTATGTGTAGCAAGTTCTCCTATGAGGTACACTACTCCAAAGAGATTTCACAAGATGAGATCTTCTCTCACATGAAATTGTATTGGATCTGTACTTTATCCGAGCATGACACACTAGATTCTTTGCAATGGATAAGGCAAACTGACTATCAGTGTGGATGCATGTAGGTGAGTCCTATGAAAACCAATGTCAAATAATAAAAATCAAGTCCAAACGACCTCACAAGATATAGAACATGATGCTCGGTGCTCAGCTTTGATGGACGAATTTGTGATTGTCAGTTGCTTCTCACTTACCTAAGAGGTAGGTCTTGACCCAAGCAAGAACATATATCTTGAAGTGGAGCATAAGGAATCTGGATCTCCATATGAGTCTGAATCTGAGTTACCAATGAGATCATGCCTCCTTTGTACCAAAGAGCATAATGTTGAGTGAAGGCTAAATATTGCAATAACCTCAAAGTTGCTTGCCAATGGGTTTGGCAAGGTTGATGGGAGAACTGAGTGAGAACACCCACTACATAGGAGATATATGGTATCGTGTTAGCTAAGAAAATTAAAGATCCAACAAGCTATCAATAATTATGCATATCAATAAGTGGGGTAGTATCCTCTGATATGAACTTGGTGCTAGGATCCAAAGGTATAGACACGAAGCGACACTAATCCATGTTATACTTGGAAAGTAAATCATAAAAATATTTTTGTTGTGAAAGAAATAAATGTTGCTTTAGTTGACAAACCTCCATGCCTCAAAAGTAATGTCATAGACCAAGATCTATCACACACTATTCTTGATGAGGTTGTGATATAAGAATTTGTATGTGATCCGAAGTAGATCCAATCAACATGAGGTCATGTATAACTTTGATGAAAGTCATGAGCTTCAAGGAAGGTGCTAATCTTCTCATACTATGCCCAAGATGCTTTCCAACACTTAGGCCAACGAGAATGAAATTGGAAATGGAAGACAAACATATTGAGAAACCCCTAGGGTTACTAGAAGGGATGACTCTCACTACTTGTGGTGTGGAGTTTGAACATACATTTGCCATATGTGACTTTGGTAAGAATCACATCTATGTGATGATTTTAGGACCCTTCATGAGATAATTGCAAAGAGTGGAGGATTGTGGAGCCAATTCCTTGTACTTACAACATTTAGGGGTGATAATTAAAGTCAATCTCAAGGATTATTCCCATAGAGATGTGCCACCCTTGCAATGGAACCTAGTACATAGAATATGTATGAAACATGCATGTGCGTGTGGATGCATTTCCATTTGCATCCATGTGCATGCGTGTGGATGTGCATATACATGTATTTAAGTATATGTTAATGTGTGTATGTGTATGTATATATGCAATAATGCATGCATGCAAGTCTTTTTATGTGGTTGTAGAAATATTTGTGCATATGCATGTGTATGTGTGTGTATGTGCACATGTATGTGTGTGTATGTGCATGTGTATATGTGTATATGTGTGAACGTGCATCTTCATCATGTATAAGTGTATATGTGCATATCAATAAGTGTGAGTATGCTAATTAATGAAAATAACACAATTCAAATGATATACAAAGAATGAGAATTGTACTTACAATAGTTAGCCATATTTTTGCTTTATTAGCTTCTTGAATAACCTGTAATAGAGAGAGAGAGAGAGAGAGAGAGAGAGAGAGAGAGAGAATTCAAAGAGAGAAAGATGTAGAAAGAGAGAAACAGAGACAAAGAGAGACAATAAGATAGAGATTAGACAAAACAACAATTCTGCAAGCGATTGTTTCAGCTCATAAGCGCAATGCAATTGTGAACGTTGGAGAGCTCTTTGACCAGATGCGTGAAGATGCCGATCGAAGAGCTTCCAATGTTTTATTTTTTTCGTCAAAAACCCATCGTGTAAACAATGCTAAGGTGTCGTAAAGGCCTGTCCAATTAGTGTCGCATAAGCGACGTTATTTATCATCACTTATGCGACACCTTTTTTAATCATCACTTTAGCGATGCTCAATACGAGAGTCACATATTTCATCATGCCACACATCCATAAAAATATCATATTTCTCGTTGTTTAACCGACGTTCTGCACTCTACGCTTCTTGTGATGCTTTATCCAATTTTATAGCGACAAAATTATGTCGCGTTAACCATCACTATGCGCCCATATTCCTTGTAGTGTTACCTTTCTATTTATCTACCTATTTATCGATGGATCTATCTATCTATCTATCTATCTAGCTAGCTAGTTTTCTATCTATCTTTATATGTATTTACCTTCCTATTTATCTACCTATTTATCAATCAATCTACATGTCTAGATATCCATTATGTTGGATGCATATGCATAGTTCTAAACATTGGAGAAAGGCCCAAAAGTTGATTTTTTGATCGTTAAGGGTCATTGGTATGGTAATCATACACTCTTTTTGTGGATTCAAGAAAGCATACTAATTTTATGGCTCAACGAAACATATATTAGATTTAGTCCTTCCTTCTTGACTTGTATATGCATGCAATCTGTACAATTTTCTATAGTTGGAGTTCTATTTGTATCCCACATAGATTGTGGGTTTTTTGTATGTGTTAGAGGAATGTTGAAGAACTTCTATGTATGATAGAATAGCACCCTCAATGATGTAAGAAAGTTCAAGAAAAATCTAGAGGAAAAGATAAGCTAACATGTGATTTTATACATACATGTTACACACTCACACACACACACACACACACACACACACACACATATATATATATATATATATATATATATATATATATATATATATATATATATATATATATATATATATATATATATATATATATATATATATATATATACCTAAAGCACATGCTCCATATATTAATTAATTTCTAGAGAAGACTACATAATGTGCTAGATCCAGTATGTATCATGCACCTCCAAATATTGGATATGATGGAAGCATGCATCTTTTTTGAAGCAATAAGGATTCAAGTTCAAAGTTAGGCCAATTACACATGATTCAATGCTTAGGATGATGGTATTTCGAGGGTTGCTCAAGTTGGAGGCGGAGATGACACTATTATGTTCTCTCCTATCCTTGCTAAGCTGATGGATTCAATCTCTTCAAGGCCCTCTAGAAACATTTAGAGATTTCCATGAACAAATATAGAGCGAGTTGAAAACAAAAGTATAGTATAATAGATGAGACATATAAAAATACAAAAAATTCATTGAAAGAGCTACAAGATTTGGATTGTACATTGCACTACAACATATGAGGGGCATACCAACGTTGTCCATACCGAGGTCGTGCCTCGGTGTCGGTATGACCATTGAAATTTTTTGAAAAACCATGGATGCAATACCAACGATATTTAATCGTCGGTATGGTAGTTGAAAATAAATAGTCGGTATGCGCATCGAAAACTAGTGGCATTGGTATGTGCATCGATATAAGCATTAGTAATTTACTAGAATTAACTGACGCTTATACCGATGCAATGTTTTAACCAAACCCGAGAGCAAAAATCATTTCTTGAACCAAATTCTGCTACTGTCGAGTTTGCGCATGTGAACTACATTATGAGCATATTGTGTACACACATCTCTCTCTTTCTCTCTCTCTCTCTCCTTCTCTCTCTCTCTCTCCTTCTCTCTCTCTCTCCTTCTCTCTCTCTCTCTCTCTTTCTCTACACACACCTCTCTATTTCTCTAGATCTGAAATTTTGGTAAGTATCACACATACTATAGCACCCTTTTCTCTTTCTTTGTGTTTTCTCTTTTCTAACTTCTCTTCTCTTTAGTTTTGTAGGAGCTTTTCGGCGTCAGTTCTTTGGAATTCGACGAAGGACAACATTAAGTGGATTTTGATGACAACGATCCAAACAATTACATCAATGTAAGTGATTGTTTTGTTTTCGATTGAGGCGGAGAGAGAGAGAGAGAGAGAGAGAGAGAGAGAGAGAGAGAGAGAGAGAGAGAGAGAGAGAGAGAGAGAGAGAGAGAGAGAGAGAGAGAGAGAGAGAGAGAGAGAGAGAGAGAGAGAGAGAGAGAGAGAGAGAGGGAGAGAGAGAGAGAGAGAGAGAGAGAGAGAGAGAGAGAGAGAGAGAGAGAGAGAGAGAGAGAGAGAGAGAGAGAGAGAGAGAGAGAGAGAGAGAGAGAGAGAGAGAGAGAGAGAGAGAGAGAGAGAGAGAGATACATACACATTCACATATGTATACACACACATATGTGCATACACACATGCATATGCATACATACATATAGACACATATGCATGTACACACACACATACATACATACACACATGCATATTACATACACATGCACATGCATACATACATACACACACATATGCATAAACACATAGACACACACACACACACATGTATACATACACACATGCATATGCATACATACATACATACACACACATTTGCATGTACACACACATACATATATACACACATGCATACATACATACACACATATGCATAAACACATAAACACACACACATGTCTCCATACACATGCATATGCATACATACATACACACACATTTGCATGTATACACACACATACATACATACATACATACACAAATGCATATTACATACACATACATACATGTACACACACATGCATACTAATTAGGGGAAAAAGTGAACCCTGCATGGGCCTTGTAAGGATCCTTAATTTTTAGGGATTAAAATTAATCATGTCTGGTATTCAAGAAGAAAAAAAAACCACTAGTGGTATTTAATTTAAAATCATTATTTTGAAAATGCCATATTTGAGTTCGCAGTTGGGATGAATTCGTGGCTATTGAGAGCCCTACGATGAATTCGTTGCACGGACGAGATCAATCGTTTTTGTCTGGCACAACATGCCAAAATAGTGATCACAGTGCATAATTTTTGTGGCTATCTTGAACCGTTCGATATTTCGCATGGAGGGACACGATTAGCGTGAGTTGCTCTGGTAGAAAACGACAAAATAGGGAATATTTAAGAGGCTGAAATGGATGAGAGAGACCACACAACGCGGATTTTACGGACCGTTCGATCTTGCTTAATGGACGCACAAGATTGGCATCCGGGTGTCTGGCAGGAAAGGACAAAATAGAAGTCATATCAATCATGATTGCTTTGTAAAGGGAAGAGAGAGAGTAAGGTATCGACATTCTCAACAAATCTATATCATTTGATGCATACGAATCGGAGGTCTCACATTTAAACGCGCTTCTGCGTGACTTGAAGGCCATTGGATTAAAAATAGATCCAAGAGTAGTAATCCAAAGATTCCCAATCCTCTAGAGGGATAATCTCAAGCATTGGATCAAAACCTCATCCAACGATGCACAACCAAAGGCGCAGTTTCTCTCCTTTTCAAAGTCAACCATTGGATTTTTTCCATATCCAACGATGCAAATTCAACTCCGATGGCCAATATCGAATTTTGTGGGTCCTTAAAACCACTTACCAAGAAAATACTACTCTTGTCACCACATTTTGGTTGTTTTGACTAGCCCAAACCAAGGGAAACCTAGGTCTAGCCTACTTGATTGAGGCCCTAAACTGTGGCCACCACCCTCCTCTCATTGGTCCATCACTAATCACCCCTTAATCTAAAAGGCCCATGCAGGGTTCACTTTTTCCCCTAATGATGCATACATACATAGACACATGCATATACATACATACACACATGCTATGCATATACATACATACATACATACATACACATGCATATAGATACACACACATACATACATACACACATGCATATGCATATACATACATACATACACATGCATATACATACATACACACATGCATATTACATACACATACATACATGTACACACATGCATATGCATACATACATACACACATGCATATACATACATACATACACACATGCATATGCATATACATACATACACACATGTATACATATATATACACACATACATACACACACATGTATATGCACACATACATACACACACATGCATATGCATACATACATACACACATATGCATACACACATACGCACACACACACATATATACATACACACACACATACACACATACACACATACACACATACACACATACACACATACACACATACATACACACACATGCATATGCATACATACATACACACACATATGCATACACAAATACATACACACACACATATAGATACACACACATATACATACACACAGACATACATACACACACACATACATGCACACACACATACATATACCCATATGCATATGCATGCATACATACACACACATATGCATACACACATACACACACACATACATACACACACACACACACATGTATATGCACACATACATACACACACATGCATATGCATACATACATACACACACATATGAATACACACATACATACACGCACACACATATACATACACACACATACATACACATACATGTATATGCACACATACATACACACATGCATATGCATACATACATACATACACACATATGCATACACACATACATACATGCACACACATATACATACACACACACATATACATACACACACATACATACACACACATGTATATGCACACATACACACACACACACATGCATATGCATACATACATACACACACATCTGCATACACACATACATACATGCACACACATATACATACACACACACATACATACACACACATGTATATGCACACATACATACACACACATGCATATGCATACATACATACACACATATGCATGCACACATACATACATGCACACATACATACATGCACACATACATACATGCACACACATATACATACACACACATGTATATGCACACATACATACACACACATGCACATGGATACATACATACACACATATATGCGTACACATACATACACGCACACACATATACATACACACACATACATACACACACACATGTATATGCACACATACATACATACACACACATATGCATACACACATACATACATGCACACACATATACATACACACACATACATACACACATACACACATACATATGCACACATGCATATGCATACATACATACATACACATATGCATAAACATATACATACACACACACACACATATATACACACACATATACATACACACACACATACATACACACACATGCATATGCATACAAACATACACAAACATATGCATACACACATACATACACTCACACACATATACATACACACACATATACATACACACACATACATACACACACACAAACACATGTATATGCACACATACATGCACACACATGTATACATATCTAAAATTCAATATACCAAAAATAGGATTTTTTAGGGTTTATATATATATGCATGTATGCACACACAAATACATACATACACACATGCATATTACATACACACGCACATGCACACATACATATGCACACATGCATATGCATACATACATACACACACATATGCATACACATATACATACACACATGCATATGCATACATACATACACACACACATGCATACACATATACATACACACACAAATGCATACACACATACAAACACACACATACATACACACACATCCTAACATCTCCACATGGGATTAGATGGGATCTCCATGTACACCTTGGGGAAATCATGTTTTGGTTGCCATTAGAGTACACATCACATGTACTCAGTTTTCTTTGGGCAGAGTGTATTGTCTTTTGCTACATAACATCATGGTAATGTTGCTAGAGCAAAAGACAACATACTCTGCCCAAAAAACATTCTGCACATATGGTCGTCGGTATGCTTGTCGGTATCTCTAGCAGAGCGTCGGAATACACGACGGTATGCCATAACAGGTCACCGGTATAGGTGTTGGTATGAGCATCGATAATATCGATGCCTATAGTGGCGCTCTTGCTACTGATGCTTATACTGGCCCATACATCGACGTTGGGGCAGAAACGTGCCAGTTCAATTTCCTCGGTATAACCCTGATACCTTGTAATGTTGTAACTATGTCACTAAGATTGGATCTATTATGAAGTAGGGCCATAGAGGATAGACGAAATAGGACTTCTAGGGGAATTCCAATGCAACACAAGCATGGATATGTTTGGGAAGGAGATAATATATTTCTATTGAATCCAAAGTTCTCTACACAAGTCTCCATACATCTAGTACATAACTAGAGAAGGAGAAACTTTTTGGGCCTAACAAAATAGAGGTTTAAATTTAGAATCAAGTCTCTAAGCAGTTTTGATGTGGTTGGTACTGTTGCATCAAGGGTTATGGACCAATGAAAGGACATGGAAGCTCAAATTGACATGCCCTTGGTGCTCTTTAAATGTGAATGAAACAGGGAAGATTTCTTCTACATCTTTCCTTCGGAACTCAACGTAGGAGGGAGTGGGACTCTCTGGTTTTTCAAGATATAGGAAAGGTCAATCATTAATAAGCTCTTTCAGAGAGGTATGGAAGCCCTCAAATTATAGGCATATATTTTCAGAAAGATACAGATATTATAATACACATGTATTTTCAGAAAGAGACAGATGGTGGACGTGTTTGCAACTTGTGCATAGATATTCTGCGTTCTCAGTTGTTTTGCATCCCAGTCTCCATTACTCCACCTTGACATACACACGTGCATATGCATACATACATAGACACATATGCATACACACATACATACATGCACACACATATACATACACACACATACATACACACATACACACATACATACACACACATGCATATGCATACATACATACACACACATATGCATAAACACATACATACACGCACACACATATACATACACACACACATATACATACACACACACATACATACACACGCATGCATATGCATACAAACATATGCATACACACATACATACACTCACACACATATACATATACACACACATACATACACACACACATGTATATGCACACATACATGCACACACATGTATACGTATCTAAAATAAAATATACCAAACATAGGATTTTTTAGGGTTTATATATATATGCATGTATGCACACACAAATACATACATATACACACATGCATATTACATACACACGCACATGCACACATACATACGCACGCATGCATATGCATACATACATACACACACATATGCATACACACATACATACACACACATATGCATACACACATACATACACACACATGCATATGCATACATACATACACAGACATATGCATACACATATACATACACACACATATACATACACACACAAATACATACACACATACAAACACACACATACATACACACACATCCTAACATCTCCACATGGGATTAGATGGATCTCCACGTACACCTTAAGGAAATCATGTTTTGGTTGTCGTTAGAGTACACATCACATGTACTCAGTTTTCTTTGGGCAGAGTGTATTGTCTTTTGCTACATAACATCATGGTAATGTTGCTACAGCAAAAGACAACATACTTTGCCCAAAAAAAAAATTCTGCACATATGGTCGTCGGTATGCCCGTCGGTATCTCTAGTAGAGCGTCAGAATACGCGACGGTATGCCTAACAGGTCACTGGTATAGGCGTTGGTATGAGCATCGATAATATCGATGCCTACAATGGCGCTCTGCTACTGATGTTTATCCTGACCCATACATCGAGGTTGGGGTAGAAACATGCCAGTTCAAATTTCTCGATATAACCCTGATATCTTGTAATGTTGTAACTATGGCACTAAGATTGGATCCATTATGAAGTAGGGCCATAGAGGATAGACGGAACATGACTTCTGGAGGAATTCCAATACAAGACAAGCATGGATATGTTTGGGAAGGAGATAATATATTTCTATTGAATCCAAAGTTCTCCATCTATCTATCTATCTATCTATCTATCTTTATATCTATCTATCTATCTATCTATCTATCTATCTCTAAGCAAGTCTCCATACATCTAGTACATAACTAGAGAACGAGAAACTTTTTGGGCCTAACAAAACGGAGGTTTAAATTTAGAATCAAGTCTCTAAGCAGTTTTGATGTGGTTGGTACTGTTGCATCAAGGGTTATGGACCAATGAAAGGACATGGAAGCTCAAATTGACATGCCCTTGGTGCTCTTTAAATGTGAATGAAACAGGGAAGATTTCTTCTACATCTTTCCTTCGGAACTCAATGTAGGAGGGAGTGGGACTCTCTGGTTTTTCAAGATATAGGAAAGGTCCATCATTAATAAGCTCTTTCAGAGAGGTATGGAAGCCCTCAAATTATAGGCATATATTTTCAGAAAGATACAGATATTATAATACACATATATTTTCAGAAAGAGACAGATGGTGGACGTGTTTGCAACTTGTGCATAGATATTCTGCGTTCTCAGTTGTTTTGCATCCCAGTCTCCATTACTCCGTCTTGACCTTTTCTGGACGACTAAGATAGCGCATAGATTAGTTCCGCTGGTTATTCTGAAACGTTGGCATTATTCCTAAATTTGTCGTCAAGGAAAGCAACACAACACTTACATGTTATAATGATGGTTGTCTGTCGATAATATTTCGCAACAATAATTGACCATAAACTGGTTGAGTGTCAAATCACTGAGTTCCACAAAACATGTAAACAATGAAGTTCTCGGATATTGAGCGAAGGAGCAGATCCACTGACATTGATGCTTGTTTGATAATGCGCGCAATGAGGACCGAATTTCCTACATTTCGGAAGGTCTGCGCGCTAAAACCAGTGGAAAGAAGAAAGAAACTCCAGAATATTTCAGCAATGAGGACCGAATTTCCTACATTTCGGAAGGTCTGCGCGCTAAAACCAGTGGAAAGAAGAAAGAAACTCCAGAATATTTCAGCATAGGCAAGCAGAATGTTTGCTCCTCACAAGGCGTTGAGGACACTTCAACTCAGCTTTCTTCTTCGTTTCTGGACACACGGAAGCATTTCTCTCAGATTCAATGATACGTACCTGAAATTTTTGAGCGTGATGAGTGAGGTGAGCAAGAGAGGAGGCATTGCTCCGTCGTAAGTGAAACGTGTTTAAAGATATCCGGCTTGTTCTGGACCCCGGGCTGTAGGACAAATGCATGCAACTTGTGCAGAGATGTTCTGACTTTTTTTGTGTCCCAGATTGCCGCCACGACCTTTCCAAGGCTACCGTAGGATCTTCGACAGTTTGCAAATAATATACTTGATCATGACGATGCTGAAGCTTTGGCTTTCTTTATGAATTTTTCACCGACTTTGACCGTTTCATGACAGCTTGAAAGGTCAGATTCATGACCTTTTCCTCTACAGCGTCGTGACCTTTTTCCTCTACAGTCGTCAGATTCATGACCTTTTCGTCTACAGCTTTGAAAGGTTGCTAGTAGAAAGCCGTGAACAGGAAAAACTCGAGAAATTTAGGAGCGTATCTCAGAGAGTCATCTATATATACAACCTCTAATTCTTCGTATCTGATTACCTGAGAAGAGTCATCTTGGTTTGATACACAACCTCTAATCTAAATGCTTTAAGCAGCAGCGAACCATATCCTCAGTGCGAGGCTGCAACGCTTTCGCATTCCTGCGCTGGAAAACATGTGTTAAACAAAGTGGAGGTTTTGGCGCATGAGGAGATATAGAAAGAGCGGACGTCCTCACACTGTAATACATCGAATGTAGTTGAGAGCACGATTGAAACTGATGCGATAAATGGAACGTAGAGCATGATCCAAGGTGTATGAACTCCATTGCAGTTTCAAATGTCGAAACCAAGTCTTTCACTCCAAGAAGCAGATCAAGAGGACGTCTCTCTCTCTCTCTCACACACACACACATCCAACCTCCATCGATTGTCGTGACAACAGCCCTATGCAATTGCGCTATCATACACCTCATTCATCACTCATTCACCACTATTGCCTCTGAGGCATCAACCATCCCACGATGCAGACCGACAAAATTTTTGCCAAGTTCATTGGCAATTGCGCTGTGGGCCATCTCCATGCATGGATCAAGGAGGATTAGAACGTTTCATCAAAGCTAGGTTCATCCGTGAAGCTATTATTGATGGTTGGAAGGGTTTAGAATACATAGGAGTCTCCTCAAAACATAGACTTGAATGGGACTTTATTCTTCAATCCCTCAATGGGAAACTCCCTCGAGTGATTTTCCTAAAACGCTCTTTCAATCAAGGGTGCCCACTTGCCCCATTAGTTTTCATCATTGGTGCTCCGTCAATCAAGGGTGCCCACTTGCCCCATTAGTTTTTATCATTGGTGCAAACAGATTAAGTTTCTTGGTAGACAATCAAGTTCAATTGGGTCATATCCATGGTCTCGCCATTCCGGCTCGGTCAAGATCAAATAGTCCTAAGACTCAACACCAATGACATCAATGTCTTCATATAGAATGATATTAGTTGTGTCCCTCACTTTATAAATTGCCTTTACATTTTCTATGAGGCCTTTGGGGTCTAGAATCAACCATTCTAAAATGTTGGAGTTCGATGTGCATACAAACAACACTAAGAAGTAGAAGAAGCTTGGAGCACAACACAATACTAAATTTATTACCAAGTCAATGTACAAAAATAAGTGACATGTTAGGGTTATAGAGATATATACAAGATGGGAGGAAAAACCTCCTAAAGAGGGAAAACAATGCCTAGCGGTCTTAAGTGTGTTCACATACATCATTACCGAAATATGTCAACAAATCCCCCTAGGGAGTGATGCGGTGAACAAGGAGTTGGCACTCATGTATAATGAAATCCCAAGCTATGCGAAAAGATACCAATCCACAAAAGGAAATAAGCCCAAAGCTTTGTGAAAACCTTCAAACTTCTCCCTAGGTAGAGCCTTTGTGAAAAGGTCTGCAACATTATTTTGTGTGGGCAACATTATCTTGTGTGGGCAACATTATCTTTTGTGGGCAACATTATCTTGTGGGGGCACATAAGCCAAACTGATCTCTCTAGAAAAGATTCTCTCCTTGACATAATGATAGTGCACCTCAATGCGCTTTGTGTGAGCATGGAACATAGGGTTCCTTGCAAATGCCAATGCACTCTGACTATCAGTAAAGATGCACTCTGACTATCAGTAAAGATGGGGGTGACAAAAGATTGAAAAACACCCAATTTAGCCAAATGGCATATGTGCCATATACACTAAACAATCGTTGTGAAAGTTACCCTATATTTAGCCTCACAACTCAAAGTGGTCACAGTAGGTTGCTTCTTGCTCAACCAAGATATGCATGAGCTACCAAGCATGAAGCAAAAAACACTAATAGACACATGAGTGTCATAGCAACCAACCTATTATAATTTAGAAAAATTATGTAAATATGATGGTAATGAGCCCCCTCGGTAATAAACAATCCAAGTAGTTAGGTTCCACTCAAGTAGAGAAAGATATGCTTAATTTCTTGCCAATGCTTGACACATCACAATGCATGAACATGCTCATCTAAGTATTAGCAAAATGAATATCAGGTGAGTTATGCATGAGTGAATCAAGCATCTAACAGCTTGCTATAGAGAAAAACATCAAATGCATCTCCATTATCATGAAGTCTCAATCGTAAACCTCTTTCCATGGGAGTGGCAATAGGATTGCAATTTTCAAGGCCAAAATTCTAAAATCATGTGTCAATATATTTTGTTCGATACAAACCTATTCCCCCATCAATTTTCATGAATTGAATGTCCAAATTCTACGTTTTTGTTCAAGTAATAATGCATGCGCTATACAACCAAAAACACATAGATGAGACACACATTGCTTCCAACCATGTCTAGTCTCATATGGAGTGATAGAATACAATGCTTTCATGGGGCATATGCTACATGCATAATAGCCTTAAGATTGAAACTATGAGGTAAACCTTGACTTTTGACCATACTCCATTTCAATGATCAATATATTCTTCCTTTTAGCAAATCCATTTTGTCATGGTGTATACATAATTGTACACTGATGTTTTATCTCACTCTCGACAAAAAATGCATTAAACTCAAATGACATATATCCCCCCCCTTTACTAGAATGGAGGGTGCCCATTTTACATGCTAATAGGTTTCTAGCCATAAACCATGAACTCCTTAAAGCACATCAACACGTCGGACTTTTCTTTCAATGGATACCTAGAAAAGCTATCAATGAAAATCACAAAGTTAAAGGTAATTTCCAAACGATGGTATCTACATAGGACAAGTAACATCACTACGAACAACCTTCAATTTATGTGCAGCTTTAACTAAACCATCTTCTGGAAAGGAGGAACACTGCATTTTGCCCAAAATAGACCCTTACATGTTTATAAGATGCCTCAAGTTTGGCCAACACTACGACACATCAAGGGCATACCGATGATCGACATATCGACGGTCACGGATCGGCATGAGTATGACCATCGAAACATTTTGGAAAACTGACTAGGTGATGGACGCGTCGGTACAACTGCATCGGTATGCGCATCGATATAAGCGTCGGTAATTTACTGGAAAAATATAAATTTTTTTCTACCTGTTTGAATGTACAAAATGAAATTTCATAGATACCAACAACAGTTCCCACGTAACCAAGTTCGCCATCTATAAAGTTCGTGGCTTTTGAACTAGCACGTGATAGTTGCTTGAAAGAAGCAACAATACTAGAATCCTCTGTTTTACGTAAAGAGTCAATGGCTTTGATTCTAATATGCTGTCCAAAAGCCCACATATTAGTGAACATTTGAGCCTGTAAAAGAAATTAAATTCGTAAATAGAAACTAATATACATATATGAAAAAAACAAAATATCATTAAAATAAAATTACCTTTCGTTCACAACCTATCATTAACTCTCTCTGCTCATATGAGATTTCTTCATTATTTGTGTTGCCATGTTGCAAACAACTATATAGACAATACGTAAAAGAAGATACATTTGTAATCTCATTATTATCGAGATCACATCTATATCTTTTGTTTCTTCGCCTTTTACTTCGGAGATTTTGAAGTTCCTATCCATACTCGCTAAGGAATGCTTGCATGCATTTGCTATTATATGCTACAAAAGTAGAAACATCATTTTTTTCTTGAAATGTAAATAAAAATGCAACTCCCTTACCTGATAATACCTCATTTGTTATTTTTGAAGAAGACTTGTTGGTCCATGCATGTGGAGCTTCTTCATGAACTCTTTCAAGGTACTCACTAATGTAATACATGCACTCTTCAAGCATCCAACCCTTTGCCATGGATCCTTCTAGTTTCGCTCTTTATCACACATAAACTTTTAATATTCCCATAAATCCCTTGACCCAAAACATCCATCGAGTGTTGACAACACTTGGAATCTCTATTTCATCTACAAGATTACTTATCTAAATATCAAAAAATGAAGTAGGAAGCTCTTTCTCCATCAAACATAGTAGCTCTTTGCATTCACGTTTTTTTTTGCGGGATCGAGTTTTTGTCAATCTCCATTGATGTAATCCACCTATACATATCATAAAAAGAATCATAAAGAAGTTAATTCAAAAATAAAAGATATCAAATATTCATACATATTGAATATAAAAGTATCATAATTACCTTATAAGCGATCCAAGATGATAGATCACATCTCGTATTCCTTTCGTTGTACATCCATCGATAACCAAAGGTAAAATATGTTTCAAAAAGTTATGCTAGTCATGGGTCTTTAACCCAAATAAGCTCTTATCATCCATAGTAAACATGTTTTGGAAAGATGCTCCATATCCTATAGGAGTCCTAATCGATTGAATCCTATTGTTGATAGTCTATATATCTTTTGTTGTAAGTACCCAAGGAGCAGGTGCAAAGGTCATTTCTTGTCGATGTCTATCAAAATTGGCCATAACTTGGGTTTTGAGTTTTGATCTTTCAAATCATTCCTTGATGCTATGGTATCTTTTAGTCCAAGAAGATGCTGCCATAGTGAATAACCAATATTCTTGAATATATGCATAGGATCAAGAAGATGACATACTTTTAACTCTTTCCAATACTCCAAAGAATACCATATTGATATCTTCTCTGCGAGTGCCAATTTTCCTTTACCTCTGTTCACATACTCATTATATTCATCATCACTTAAGATTTCTGATTCTGGATCTATGAGAGGTCCATCTGTCCATTTTTTATACCAATCCATAGGCATCATAGGTTTTGGATAGTGACTTGTTTCAAGCTTTCCATTAAAATGTATCGCTTCTCTTTTAGATCTTAATGGATGATCATCAGGCAAGAATCGTCGATGTCGAAGATAAATATTTTTGTTGAGATTCTTACTACATATTGATCTCAACCAATCACCACAATATGGACAAGCTTTATAACCCTTTGTAGATATTCCTACATCATGAAAACGATAAAAATATATTTAGATTAAATCTTTCATATACATATTGAATACAAAAATTACATCAATACCTAAACAAACACCATATCCTAGAAAATCATGAATAATCCAAGCCACAATTCCACGAAACATAATATGTTTTTCATTGATGCTTTTTGATACATCAATGACATTAATACCTCTCCATAACTCTTGAAGATCGTCAATGAGAGAAGCAAGATATATATTCATATCTTTAACTTGTCTTTTGCCTGGGATTAGACATGAAAGCGTTAAATGTTCCTTTTTAATGCTAAGATATGGTGAAAGATTGTAGTTTATGACTACCATTGACCATGTTGACCATTTATTGGATTTCATGGAGAATGGATTAACCCCATCTAATGCACCTCCTAACTTTAGATTCTGTGGATTTTGTGCAAACTTAGGCCATGTAGAATCAATATGCTGAAAAGCAACACTATCATGAGGAAGTCTGATTATTCCATCAGTACTTTTATCATCATGTCCCCATGTCAAAAGCTTTGGTAATTCGGGGCTTTGAAACATATGTCTAATCCATGGAGCCAATGGAAAATGTCTCAATACCATTTTTGGGATTTTACCTTCTTTATCCTTATATCGAGGAGATTGACATTTGGGACATGTCAAAGAGTTTGCATATTCACCTCTATATAAAATACAATCGTTAGGACATGCATGTATACATTGATAATCTATACCAAGATTGTTGACTATCTTCTTCATTTCATCATGTGAGGTAGGAAGAATATTCTAACTTGGTAAAAACGTTTCAGATAATAACATGTAAGTTCATCAAAAAAAGATATGTTAAAATAAATAAATAAATAAATATACATATATATATGCATATAATTTTATATATCTTTATGCTTATGTGTATGTGTATGTGGATGTGTATATGCATGTGCATGTGTATACATATGTGTATGTGTATATGTATGTATGTGTGTATATGTGTTTTATAGGTGTATCTGTATGTATATATACGTATGTGTATGTGTATGCATATATGTATATGTATGTGTGTATACATGTGTATGTATGTATTTATGTATGTATGTATGTATGTATGTATGTATGTATGTATGTATGTATGTATGTATGTGTATATATGTATGAATGTGTATGTATGTATGTATATGTATGTAAACATGTGTAGCTGTGTATATTTGATTTCGTTTTTAATTTTTTTTTGTATATTGTGGTTTGCAGATTTTCATATCTAGACTATTGAATTGTCTGGCTGTCTCCCATTTTATAGTCAATCTATTACCTATCTTGCTAAGTAAGGCTTACATATTTGTTTACAAATATAAAGTATCAGTTAGCTATGGAGGTATTAAGTCATTAGTAAATTGGGAGGATCAAACTAATCGTAAAGATTTTGAAAGATGCATGAATAGTTTAAAGGATGGGCAGATAAAAAGTATCCATTCAATGCAAGTTCTTGTTCTTACCTTAGCTAAATTAAGAATAAAAACCTGCATTGAATGGACACTTTTTTTTCCGCCCATCCTTTAAAATTATTTTTCCATCCTTCAAAATCTTCAAGATAAATTTGATCCTCCCATTTCACTAAGGACTTAATACCTTTATAGCTAAATGATACTTAATACTTGTATGCAAAAGAGTTAGCAGCACAGGTATTAGGTCGACTAGAATAGGAGAAACAGATGTGTCAAGAAGATTCTAAAGGTTGGGTGGACAATTCTGGATGGACAAAACATCTTCATTCGATACATGTATGTATAATTTGACCTTACTCTCATAACATGTGTATGTGTGTATATGTGTGTGTATGTTTATATGTGTGTATACATTCATGTATATTATGTGCATGTTTATATATGCATGTATTTATATGTATATATTTATGCATATATATATATATATATATATATATATATATATATATATATATATATATATATATATATATATATATATATATATATATATATATATATATATATAGAGAGAGAGAGAGAGAGAGAGAGAGAGAGAGAGAGAGAGAGAGAGAGAGAGAGAGAGAGAGAGAGAGAGAGAGAGAGAGAGAGAGAGAGAGGGGGAGAGAGAGAGAGAGATAGAAAATTGAAAATTATACCTGAATAGTGCCGAAACAGATACATTACTCCATCCAAAATGATTTTGAAGATTGAGAATAAGTAAGCTCGCACTTAGTCGTGTCAAACGACTTCCTTCATATACATGCTTTAGACATTCCTCTTGAAGATATTTCTTATTGTTAGAAATATCAATGCTCTCACTCTCATTTTGATACCAATCCTCAATAAAATTTGCCATGCCATCATTTCATCATTGTCGCACAAATCTTGTACTTTATCTTCTTTTGAATATAGATCTTTCAACCTTGCATATTCCACATGATCACTTTTGTGTAACCTCCTCATAGAAGCTTCTGATAAATGAGTTCTTACTGGCAATTGTGAATGGTGTGGAGGAATATCATCAACATCATACACTGGAATCTACACACATGAATAAAAATCATTAGTATTCCATAAATGAATAAAAAATAAATCTTAAACATAAAATTAAATATATAAGTTATTAAATATGGATAGAAAATTTTCATTCTCTCTTTAGCTAAAAGGTGCTCTTAGAGGTCTACACCATCCATAATTCACTAATAATTCATCACTAGCATGTAATGTAGTAATAGCATTGACAACTATGTATCTTGATACATCTCTACTCATGTATGGTGATTCATGACTATTTTCACACTCTTGAAATGTGAAATTAGTCCTTGAACTATTATGTAACCCTCGACTACTATTTATTAAACCTGCTATATTTCCATGCGTATAAGGTCTTCCATCAATATATAATCTTTCATTTTTTGCATGTGGAATCCTTCTACTAGTAAGGGATGCTGCATTCAAGCATATTCCATAAGTACTCATGCTTTGAACATAACGTGCAAGTTGATGCCAATCTCCCCATCCATATATAGGACCACAAAATAACATAAGAGTGACTTCAGAGTTCGGAGGCACATACAAATCCTCTACAATAAAGAGACCACGACCAGCATTAGTAATAGTGGATGGAGCAATCATATAGTGATTACCCCAAAAGTTTAAAACCTCTCCATCTAAAGGAAGTGGTCCTTTATTCCATCCTCCATATCTTCTTCTATCATATGTTTGTACTAGAGAACGATCATGAGCTGGCAATGGATAATCTCGAGTCGTGTCAGTCTCTAAACCAGAAGGTAGAGGATTTCTAGAAACCACTGCTTGTAATTGAGGAACAGCAAGTCCATGACGTGTATGAGGTATATTAACATTATGAGAAAAATGATCATCATCGAGCAAGTATTCCTGTATATCAATAGTAATTTGATTTTGTACATGGTTTTTAAATAAAATAATGATATTAATTTATAGAAAAAATACATACCCAAGCATTATCACATTGACCAAGTGATGGTGCATGCTCAAAAGTACCATACTCTGCCTCATGTTCAATACATTCAATCGTGGTCTTCGATACATGCCATAACAAGAGTTGCACCAACATATAATATGCTCTTGATAGTAAAATTCATCATAATTCCTATCAGAGGACACATGTGAAGTCGTTCTATGGGTAGGAGGTGGTGGAGTGCCCTCTGATTGATCAGAATCTGATTATAATAAGAAAAAAAATATATAAGTTATGTATGTATCAAATATATTTAAAATTAAATGTTTGATATACTTATAGTATATTGTCCTTACATGATTAGGAGACAGTGGTGGAGTTCCATCCGATTGATCAGAATCTACAAATAATGGTATTTGATATTAATAATCTGATTAATTACATACATAAACATTCATATATAAAGCCTATTCAAGAAATTTGGGAATTATTCAAGTCCCATTTATATTGCTTACAATGTTCTCATCTTATTTTTGAGCCCAACCTTGACCCCATTTATAAAAAAAATTATCCTTAATATTAAACTATCAATTTGAATTACTCCAAGAAAAAATAATAGCATGTTGTAGTGTGTGAATGAGTCGAAAACAAAGAAATTGGGACACAAAGAACTGTCTCAAAATCCTGTGTAATTCCCATTTTTCGTGAATAGGCCTTATATACATATTTACACATACACACATATACACATTTACACATACACACATATTCACATATACACAAATACACATTATTGTGGGATAAATGCATGTATTTTGTATGAATGAGTGTATATGCATGCATGTGTGTGTACATATATATGTGGATATGCATATGTGTGTTTATGTTATATGTATGCATATATGTATGTGTATATGTTTGCATGTATATGTGTATGTGGGTATATGTATGTGTATGTGTGTGTATATATGTGCATGTATTCTGATTCTCTTTTTTTTGTTTGAAATTAAATTAATAAGAGATTATGTATGGTGGAAAAAAATAAGAGGGGACCTAACATACCACCTAAGACATGGCAGTTTTGTCGTAGACAGCTACATCTTCAGGAGTCATTTCCTCAGCAGAAGGTATACAAATTAATAGTTTATATTTATAATTTTCATATATTTTAGTAATTTTTTTACATTTAATTTATATATTTCTTTTTTCTTAAATAAACAGGCTGCTGCAAAGAAGAGAGTTGAGTTAGGCCACACATGGCACCTAGGCCAAATGGGCCATCATGGTTTTGTAGCTACATTTGTAAGTATATGTGTTATTGTGAGTATATTTTTTATTCTAGTTAAAATGCATGAAACTAATCTTTTTTATTTGTTTCAATGCAGCGAAAGGATTATGGCCGATATCTTATGAAACATGAGATCGAGTATGCTACACATTTTGGATATCGGCATTTGAGTGAGTATATGCAAAATCATCCGGATGCCTTTGTGAGTATTATTAAATTTTATATAATTATTTTATTTTTATGTATGTCTTAATTGTTTTACTTATTTATGTTTGTTATATGTAATACAGGAGTATTATGGAGAGGCAGATATGGATGAGGTGGAGAGATAGACACAGGAGGGACGATCTCGATCGTCACAGGGTGCTCACACAGATACATCAGATCATGCGGATGATGATGATGATGAGGATGAGAATGAGGATGATCATGATGCTGATGATGATGATGATGATGAAGATCATAATGATGATCATTAGGATTCTTGGTTATGACATTAAATTATATATATATATATATATATATATATATATATATATATATATATATATATATATATTGTTCATTTCAGTTATGTTTTGAATTGTGTGTATGGTATTAAGTAATGAAAAGTTTTGTTCTATTGATTGTTATTATTGTTTATATTAAGCATGTGTTTTAGTACTTTAATTATATAATTGATTCATATGTGTCTACATATGTGCATGTATATGTGTGTGTACGTATGTGCATGTATATGTGTGTAATATGTGTGTGTATATGAATGTATGTACATATGTATATGTGTATATGCATGTATGTGCATGTGCATGTGTAAGTGTATATGTGTATGTGCATGTGCATGTGTGTGTATATGTATGTATGTGCATGTGCATGTGTAAGTGTATATGTGTATATAAGTATGTGCATGTGCATGTGTATGTGTGTGTATATGTATGTGCATGTATATGTGTAAGTGTATGTGCATGTATATGTGTATATGTATGTATGTGCATGTGTATATGTGTGTGTACCTATGTGCATATATATGTGTATATATGTGTATGTGTGTGGTTATATATATATATAACCACACACATACACATAATGAATGCAATAATGCATGCATGCAAGTCTTTTTATGTGGTTTTAGAAATGTTTGTGCATATGCATGTGTATGTGTAAGTGTATGTGCACATGTATGCGTGTGTATATATGTTTGTGTATGTGCATGTGTATATGTGTATATGTGCAAACGTGCATCTTCATCATGTATAAGTGTATATGTGCATATCAATAAGTGTGAGTATGCTAACTAATGAAAATAACACAATTCAAATGATATACAAAGAATGGAAATTGTACTTACAATAGTTAGCCATACTTTTTGTTTGGTTAGCTTCTTGAATAACCTGCAATAAAGAGAGAGAGAGAGAGAGAGAGAGAGAGAGAGAGAGAGAGAGAGAGAGAGAGAGAGAGAGAGAGAGAGAGAGAGAGAGAGAGAGAGAGAGAGAGAATTCAAAGAGAGAAAGAGGTAGAAAGAGAGAAACATAGACAGAGAGAGACAATAAGATAGAGATTAGGCAAAACAACAATTGTGCATATACTTGTTTCAGCTCGTAAGCACAACATAATTGTGAATGTTGGAGAGCTCTTCGATCAGATGCGTGAACATGCCGATCGAAGAGCCTCCAATGTTAATTTTTTCGTCAACAGACCGTCGTGTAAGCGATGGTAAGGCGTCGTAAAAAGCAGTGGAATTGGTGTCGCATAAGCGACATTTTTAACCTCGCTTATGCAATGCAAAAAGTATCGCTTATGCAACGCTTTTTTAAACTGTCACTTTAGCGATGCTCAATGCGAGCGTCGCACATCCTGTCACGCCACACGTCGAAAAAAACATCGTTTAGGTCGTCGTTTAATCGACGGTCCGCGCTCGACGCTTCTTGCGATGCTTTTTGCAATTTTATTGCGATGAAATTGTGTCGCCTTAACCGTCGCTATGCGCCCGTATTCCTTGTAGTGGTATGTGCATGTGCATGTGTAAGTGTATGTGCGTATGTATGTCTATGTGCATGTGCATGTGTATGTGTGTATATGTATGTATGTGCATGTACATATGTAAGTGTATGTGTATATGTGTGTATGTGCATGTATATGTGTGTATATGTATGTATGTGCATGTGTGTACATATGTGCATGTATATGTATGTATGTGTGTGTATGTGTATGTATGTACATATGTATATGTGTATATGCATGTATGTGCTTGTAGAGCACTTTTAGGGTCTTCAAAGAAAAACAAATAAAAGTTTTTAGGCAAATATTGGACGTGATTAACCCTATGTCCTCTATTTTCCCATTGAGCTTTAGCCCATGTCTTAAGAGACTCATGAGCAGGCCTTGGTCCATGGCAAAGGCCAACCAGAACTTTATCATACAGATAATTTTGCCATTGACTAAGGGTGTCTCTGTCTATCGACAGAGTTCTTTCCTCCCTATCATCACTTTCACTGTCAACATTGAGGCCCTTAACAATATTTTTATCTCTGTTACTATCATCATCTGCCCCACATTCAACCTTCTTTTTCCCTTTCTTAGAGGACAAAAGTTTAGGGTTACCTGTATTAAGCTGAATACTGAAAGTATTGCCTGTGTTTGTTGGGGGGTTAAGGATAGCTTGTGCATAGCTTGTGTTGGTACGCTCGGTAGTTCTGAAGGGACCACAAGATTGAAATACTGTTTTTTGAAGCAAGCATGAGTGCTTGAAGCTCCATTAATTAGCACATCGAGCTTCCAGGGGTCATGCACAACATTTTCAACGTTAGTATCGATCATACCGTACCCGTTTCTCAGAGCTTCCTATAGAGCCATCTCCTCCGCCTCTCGGGGAGGAGGGAACTGGAAAGAGCGCGTCAAGAAATCTGGGCAGGGTAACACAAACTGCTCCGAGAACGAAGTGAGACACAGAGCGAGAAAGCAGGAAGGCTTCATGTAATCTGCAGATATAAGGGATTCCCCTTGCACAGGTTGTAACATTGCTTATTAAATCACTTCTTTCCTTGTTTTCTAAACAAAAAAGAAAAGAAAAAGCCACAGTTTCAAAATCGATACAAAAAGGGCAGTTGAGAACGCCATGGCGGCAATTCTGGAACAGAAAAGCAGTCAGGACTCATAATATTTATGCAAATGCTGCATAATTTCCGCAACAGCCTGGAGTTCACAGAAAGTCAGATATCTGTAAACAAGCTTCCATGGCATCGTTATACAGAAGTTTCTCATCGCATATGTCATACCCAAATTTTCAGGAAGGAGGCCGATCATCAATGTGCTAACATCATTCGTTTTGCTTGCGCTGGAGAAAACTCCACGATTTTTCTCTTCTTTTCCGCTGGTTTCAGCACAGAGGACTTTGAAAGTGTGGAAAATTCGGTCATCTCTCTGGTTGCTATCAACAACAGGCATCAACGTCAGTGGAGAAGCTTTTCTGCTCAATATCCGACGACTTCATTGTTAAGATCTTTTGCCACATGAAAGGCGACGATCAATTATTGTCGCGAATTATAGACGGACGACCATCATTGTAATATCTAATCGTTGCGTCTGTTTCCTTGATGACAAAGTCAGGAACAACGCAAAAGGCGGATAAGTCAAGGAAGTTTGGCTTGGCGGTTACGCCATGTCTAACCTTCTCACTGCGATACCTGTCTTTTTCAAAAAAATGGAAGTTCGACAAATGTCTAATTCCTTGAGCTTTAATTTTGAAAGAAGAACTATACACTAAAAGAAGAACTATACACGTGAATAACTATAATACATGTCGGATCTTTTGTATCCCACAAAGGAGGAGTTAGAGGGGTTAGACAAGATTATAACTGGTTTAGACTGGCCAAAGTAATTACATATCCATCTCGAGGGTTGAGCACAAGACCTCCGCCTCAAGAGGCTAGGTATTCAATGTATGCAAATTGATGGAAGATTAGCTTTGTGTCAAAAAAAATATATTGACACATTATTGAAACATTTTGGCATTGAATACTGCAAACCTATTGCCACTCCTATGCAGACATGTTTACGGTTGAGTCTTCATGATGTTGGAGATGCATTTGATGCTATTCTCTATCAGCAGGCTATTGGATGCTTGATTTACTCATGCATTACTTGGGCTATATACTCAGTTTGCTATCTCATAGATGAGCAGGTTTATGCATTGCCCAGGTGTCAAGCATTGGCAGGCGGTTAAGCGCATCTTTTGCTACTTGAGTGGTACCCGAGTACTTGGATTGTTTTGTTTCAAGGGAGAATCACTACCATCAGATTTACATGCTTTTTGTGACTCTTACTAGGTTGGTTGCTATGACACTCGTGTGTCCAGCAGTGGTTTTTGCTTCATGCTTGGTAACTCATGCATATCTTGGTTGAGCAAGAAGCATCTTATTGTGGCCACTTCTTGTTGACCAGATCTTGTAGACACAACCTAGATTTGGGCACAAAGAAAATGGAATTTGGAATTTGTTTGATCAGTCTAAGGGCTTCAAGAAGATGACCCTGTACATTTTTCAGAATTGGTCGTCAAGTGTTCGACCCTTCCAGTAAAATGGTCATAAAACTCTGAGAAAATATCCAAATCAAGTGATTTTTGTGCCTAATGAAAGCTTGAGAAAAGCTACATAAGGTTGGAAAATTTCATAGACTGTGAATGAGTAAAAGTTATTTAAAATTAAGATTTAATCTGCTTCTGTTGGAAATTGTTTATGGAGGAGGCATTGTTGAAAGGAAAAGACTTTTCATAGTTTTTTTTTGTGATATTTTTTGAGATGGTGTGATCACTATGGGCTAATTATGCCATACATATGTGTTTATTGAGCATTGGTTTTTTGTGACCATTCTCAGTAGGACAAAGGAGACTCTGTCCAAATTTTCCAGAATATATATAGCGCCATGAGAGCATGGAACATGAGAACTTTGCTAGCTGTTCTCATTTCATATAATTGGATTCATACATGAGTTGATATTTGATGCAAGATGCATGAGTTGATATTTGATGCAAGCCGCATCCTTCACAACTCTAGTTGAGTTGATTTACTAAATAGTTTCTCAATTCTCAACTCAAGATGAGTTGATGTTACAGATAGTTATGAGTGATAGAGTCATAGGAATGACTCTGTTCTTTCCATCAAGGGAAGGAAACACTTCAAGAACACTTCATGATTTCATTACATTATTTATGGTTGTGAGTACTCACTGAGTTATTCTTATCATTTTGAGAGAAGTGTTCGACTTTAATCTCATAGATGCATCTATGTGGAGTATAAAGTTGGTGGTATGGGACATCAAACTTTGTATTCTACCTAGGTGTAGGACAGATGGTATGGGAGAGAAGTCTCTGAGATTGTATTTTTTTTAATATGATTTGGAGTTCATTTATATGATCTTCTGGTATCATCTTATTATTAGACAACAGAGGGGCAGTTGAGACAGTCACTCTGTATGTGATCGCAAACAAGGCAAGTCTGTAGGCAAGTAGCCTAGAAGCGGAAAGGCAAGGTTTGCACATAAGAACTATGAATAGGCAATTGCATTGAGAAGAAATTCACAGAGTACGTACTACTTATTTGATATGCCTGAGAATAGGCCAAGGTTCATACATAGTGTGTATGAGGTGAGCTAGATGCTTAGCCTAGTGGGCTATGAGTGTGCACACATCTACTTACCATTTTTCAATGTATTTAGTAGACTTATATTATGGTCCTCATTATATCTGGGAGTGCCAGATTATTACAGCAGTTTACTTCAGACACCTCATTCCTAGCTAGGAATGATTTGATCATAGCGATGATCAGATGGTGATCATGGATAAAGCAAGTTTCATCCACTTGGAACATCTTGCATGTTATTATTGAGAAGGCGGTGGTAGTTCCACTAGTTGCTAGACTTTCTTAGCACGTCTTCACTTATCATGATGGACTTGGTTCCAGAGAGTGGATTAGGATTTGGATTATTATATATGATAGATTGAGATTTGGATCCATACTTTGGATGTGATTGATTGAGATCTTAGTCCATGTTTGGGATGTGACTGATTGAGATCTTAGTCCATAGTCTGGATATGAGAGATTGATATTTTGGTCCATAGTTTGGATCATTGACATATTGATATCTTGGTCCACAGTTGATAGATTGACATATTGATATCTTGGTCCATAGTCTGGATCATTGATAGATTATCATCTTGGATTCACAGTTTGGATCATGATGAGATTTTCTTTAGTTTTATTTCATTTCAGTGAGTAAATCAAGTAGATTTACTTGAGCTTAGAGATAAAACACTACTTGGAAAAGATTTCTATTTCTTTTTAGTATTCTTCCATAGAGAGTTGGACATAGTCAAATTATTTTAGATGAGCATAATATTTTATTACTCCAGTGGAGTAAGTGATTTTGCAGGATTGTACCATATGACAAGCTGTCAGTGGGTATTTTAGGGAGATAAAGGCAAGCTGCCTATGTCTCTATAGGTGACAAGCCGTCACAAGTTAGTGGTCAAGGTCTAGGCATAGGGAGTCCGAGGATATTCCGAGTACTTATGATGCGCACATATGGACTCATTGGGCCTCAGAGGGATTCCTATAGTGTGCCCAAGGCAAGGACTACTATTTGTCGGTGGAAATGCTAGATATAAAACACAAAGACTAGTTGTCTACTTTTTGAGCATCTAGTATTTCAGACACCTAGCACACTCTACTTTTATTATTTGGAATCATAGATTTTGATTCCCAGGTTTATAGCTCCTTCTATATCATTGAGGACAATGATGTTTAGAAGGGAGAGAGAGTGTTATATTCCAGAGATGTACATGCTTGGAGGAACGAGAAGTTCCTTGCTCCGGGGATAGCCAAGGCCAAAAGCCAGAGAGTTCATATGAGGTGCCTACTCATGATGGCCAGATGAGTAGAGGGACCTTAGAAGGAACTCTAGATGGTGACTAGGCAAGGGCTATAAATAGGCTGGGAGGTGAGTCCCAAGCATGTCATTCTCGACTTCTCACAATGCATATAACCCTAATGGGTCACTTATCTTGTACATTCTCTTGGTAATACATTCAAAATTGTGTGTTGTGCTCCAAGCTTCTTCTTCTTCCTTGTGCTCTTCACATGCTCCCGTAGACCTCAAACTCCAACATATACAAAGATAGAAATTAATGAAATTTTCTTTCAAACATATATTTTATGATGAACATATTAATGACGTAGATGAACTAGAATCATTTAATGAAAATTTGAGATGGTTTTTCCCAACCTTAAAATTTGTAGATCCCTAGTAATCCCTTCATCTAAACTCTATCTAGATCACCATCTAAGCTCCATATGGGAGTGCATGGGTGGATATCACCATGTTTGTAGCTGTGTTGCTCTTGAAAATTTGAGAATTTGTGTACTCTATCTCTCTGTCTGCATCTCTCTTTGTTTGTATTTTTTCTCATGTCTATCTATTAGTATATTCCATTGTGCTATTATTTCTTACAATTTCAAGATGAGAATGTATCAATAAGTTTTTTGTGAGTGAACATCAAGTAATGAATAAAACTAAAGATAAGGATTTACTTAATCATGAAAATTGTGCTTGAAAATATGATTCAATTAATTCAAATGAAATTAATAAATCTATTGAAATGAAAGAAATGAGTGATACAAGTGGAAATGATAGTGCACCAGTCACAAAAGCTTCTCCTAAACCTATTGAAATGGAAGAAGTGAGTGATGCAAGTGCCAATGAGAGTGCACCGATTTAGAAAAACTTCACACGATAGATTTCTTTTTTTGTTTCTCCACTTGATAAAGGGAAAGGTGAGAGAAATGAATATTTTGTTGAAATCAATAATTTTAATGTATATTCTCATGCATGCTCTTCCAAATTTCAAGATTTGTGAATCTGAAGACGTTTTACGTTTTGATTGCTTGATTTTGATTGAAGAACATAAAGTTGAATTCTTATCTATTTGCATGATGTGATTGAAGATGATGATGAATGGAGTGTATATATAAAGATAGGCATTGATGAAATTTTCTCTCACCCATATATATTTTTTATGAACATATTAATGATATAGATGAATTTGGATGATTTAATGCAAATTTAAGATGGCTTTTCCCAACATTATAATTTGTAAATTCATGCCAATGATTTTGATATTGATTATGGATGTTTTATCAATGAAGATAAATTGATTGATAAAAGTCCTAATGAGTTTGATGATGAGCAAATACTTGTTACCAATAAGTTCTTAGAAAATTGTGCAGCTTGTGAAGGTAATGAAAGGATTGAATTGAATGATATTATTGATATGAACGCATATGAAGAATACATGAATGCACAACCATATGGTTTAAACGAAAGTACTCAATTTGATTATGGGAGTTTTGAGGTACATGAACATGAAACCCATATAGACAATGAAGAGAATTAATACTTTGAAAATATTGATATGCACGATGAAGATGATTGTAAATAAGGAGATTTGAACTATAAGAAAATATTCTCATGGAGTGATGCCGGTTTTATAATTTTTTTGTCTGCATTATTTGAATGACTAGTTTTTATTTGTACATTATTTCTCTCTAAATTTTCAAGTCCAAGGTTTTGTTATAGATAGACTAAAGGTATGTTTCCTAAACCAACTTTTTGAATATTTGACTATTATTTTTCCTAAAACTTTTTCACTCTCTTTCTTTAAGCTTTTAGATTGCAGAGTTTTCTTACAATGGAGATGAAGATTACAAAGAAGATATGATTCAATGATATTTATAAGTACTTTAATTCACATCCTCTACAAGATTGATTCTTTAAAAATAATAATTAAAATAATAATTAAAATAATAATTAAAATAATAATTAAAATAATAAGAAATATTTATTTGTTGTAGAGGTGTACAAAATCTTGTTTGAATCTCTCAGCACTTCTCGGTTTCATACACACTATCTGAATTTTCTCTTTCCTTTTTGTTTCAATGATGAATTTCGAGCAAATTATCTGAATTTACTCTTCACACTATTTTTATCAAGTGTTGTCGGCTTAGTGGATAGGATCTCCTTCCTTTGCGATATTTTTTCAATATTCTTTTGTTAAAGAATTTGGGTGTTGATGTGTTCGATCACAACAAGGTGTGTGAATCTTTATCATTTGTTCTATGGCTAAAGTGCACTAGATAGAATAACATCTCTTGGTTGCCATGGTTATGAGTTCAATTCCTACTACCTACAAAGAGATTGTGACCCTATTATTTTGCCAAGAAATACTTCAAGGCTACATATTCCCAATTACATACCATCGTGAAAATGATTCTTTTATGATGGAATGGTTTTTGAGCTCATATATTGTTAGAAAATTGTAAGAAACATATCTTCCATGATTGTTCTTTTATTGAATAATCACATGGGAAACCAAATTCTTTCTTAAATCCTTGAATTTAAAGTCCCATGTAATCCATGTCTAATTGAAACACCACTTCATACAAAATGAGTGATGAAAATCTAGATTTCTTTTTGTTCTTGAAATGTCTTCCATTTTCTTGCCATTGTCCCACTTCAAGACCTTTAGCTAAGGATTATCGTCCCAGTCATTGATTTTGTGCCTTAATATGTACCAATCTTCAAATTTTGTTCTTTGAATTGGATCAATGTATTCAAATCTAGCTAGATGTCTTCTATCATGGTTCTGAAGGTGCTTCCACATGCCAAAACCTTTGTTCCAGAGTCCCTTGGCACTTTTGAGGTCTTATTCTCCAACATCTTGATATCTAAAACAAGAAAATAAATAGATTCATGTTGTCTAATGACAAGAACCCACTTCAAATTGACAATGATGGAACAAAAGGTTTCTTCTTGTTCCAACCTTTCCATAGGGAGCAAGTTAGTTGTAAGCCCCTTAGAGAAACCAAGAATGATGAGAACAAGAGTGTGATAAGATTAAGCTTTCCATCTAAGGACCCTTATGAGGGAGAGAGTGTCACTATTTCTAATGATAGGAAACCAAATAGAGTTGTGTTAGCAAATGCCAATAAACCAAATCCATTGGCTATTGCTGGAAGATAAGGGTTTTGCCTTGTTCTAGCCTTTTCGTTGGGAGCAACTTGGCTCTTAGCCCTTGGGAGAAATCATAAATGGTGATAACAAGAGCATGATAAGGTTGAGCACTTTCCATTTGGGGACCCCTACAAGGGAGAGGGTGTCATTGTTTTTAAAGATCATCTTGCCCTAAGAAGCATCATCATTACACCATACCTTGACCATCCATTTGGCCACGAGCTTGTTTGCCAAGGTGACCACATCTAAAATCCCTAGGCTGCCCAAGTCCTTTGGGCATGAGTGAATTTTGCACGATCTTTAGCACACCTCTCTTGTGTGACTCCGCTACATGAAATTTCTACAAATTCTTTCCATCTTTTGCAAACCCTTATTAGTTAGCCTCTAATAGGCTAGGACGTAAATGATATAAGAGATGAAAAATTAGTCAACCACTATCATTGACCTACCACATTAATTTGTATTCCCTTCTAGTAGTAGAGCTTGATGTCAAGATTGGCAAGCACCAAGTGCCACCATAGGCCCATGGAAACCTTGAAGCCCCATGGGATGACTAGCGAATTGAAGACCTTGCCACAAGAGAGATCCTACGACCTTGATTTCTTAGAAATTGAGGAGGCAACCCAATCAGTGACTTGAAATCAGTTTTATGTTGATATATTTTAGTAGTGATGTGTAAACACACTTAGGACTATCAAGACACTTTTTTCCCTCTTTAGGAGACCCCCCTTTGGTTTGTATATATGCCTATGACCCTAATAGATCACTTATCTTTGCACATTGACTTGGTAATACATTCAATAGCTCCAAGATTCTTCTTCTCTTATGATGTTCATGTGCTTCCACAGACCTCAAACTCCAAAAATTGGTATCAAAGCAAGTCACCACTTTCTCTAGGGCATCATCGACACCCACTAGTCAGAGTCTTAGAATCACATGAAAATTGATAGCATACTCAAGGCAATTAGGTGTTCAAAATACCTTCACTCTATTGCATCAAACTTTTTATTTGAGCTCATTTTGTCCTCCAACCACACTATTGTAGTGACTATGCAAGAAATTATGTCCTCTTGTGCCAAAAAATATATATAAGTTTTACTTGTCTAGTACAAGTGCTTCGAAGTCTGTGACAAGTCTAGCAGAGCTTGATAGGGTATTTCGATTCAATTTTTTGAGATAAAATTAATTTTTTGCATCATGGTATTAATTCATTGGCCATGTATAAAATTAATGATGTATTCCGTATGTTGGCCATTGAGAATACATTGGGCATTACTTACTACCCATTGTGGGCATACATGATGCATTATGTATTGGTAGCAAAAGGCTTGTGGAATATTGTGTAGGGCATTCAAAAACATCCTATTACACCTATAAATACTGTGAGTAAAGGTGATGCAGATGGTGTTGAAGATGACGATCTTGAATTTCTTGGCCGTGTTGCGGTTCTTGTTGTACCTATTATAAAGAAACTTCATTGGGATGGTAGGAGATGCACAAGAAAATGCACTGATAGCTTTGTTTTCCAAACGTGTCATTATCCCTCACATTCACTAGTGCAAGGTAACAAAAGATTCTTGCGATACTCTTACAACATTATATGGGGCATAAATTGAGGCTCGTGTTGCTTACCTTCGAAAATAGTTGGAGACTGAGCATATGAATGAAAAGATTCAATGGACAAATTTTTGAAAAAGATCAAAGATTTGAAGGAGCAATTGATTTTTTGGTGATGAAATCTTTTCAAATAGTTCACGTATGCACACTGTTCTTCATGCTCTTCTAGATTCCTATTAGAGTTTTACTTTCCTTAATGTTTGAGGAGTTAGTCTTTGTTTCATTGCACAAAGATCAGTCCATGCAAAGTAGGTCAATTATGCATATTCTAGATCAAGCTTCCTTAGCTAGTAAGAAGGGCAAAGGAAAATGGGGCTCATCTTCTAGTAAAATTTCATGAAGATTTATCCAAAAGTGGTTGCAAAGGAGGCAAAGAAAAAAGATCCTGGAATGGTTGTTGCATAGATCTCTACACCTAAAAGAGAGTCTATTAATCTTGTTCAGAATGAAGAATGGACATCTATTATTGTTTGCAACTACGAACCATCTTCTCATGAGTAGTGTATATCTACGATAGATTCATATGTTTGGTACTTCGATAATGGCACAACCAAACATATTACCTTGCAACGTAGTTTCTCCACTTCGTTTGAGTCTGCCCCCAGAGGGATTACCATCACATGTGCTAACAAATCCTCTTATCCTATAATGGGACTTGGAAAGATCATTATACCTACTATTGATGGTTGTTCATCACATTTTTAGATGCCTTATTTGTGCCAGGGATAAAGACAAGTTTTTAATTAGTTTTAGCATTAGCCAAGATTGATTTTGTTGTCAAATTTATAAATGAAGGATGTATAATTCATGATCTCTCGAATGGTGTGATGTTATTATTACATTTGACATTTTATAATGTGGGCTATATAAGATCATAAACTATGCAATGTGTGTTAATGATTCAACATGTGTAGTTCATGATTCTCATGCTATCTCAGGTGCAAAGCTTTGGCATGCATTCTTTGGTCATCTCAATTTCGCTAGTTTGCTTCGCCTATAGAAATCTGAAATGGTTGTTGGGGTGTGTGTGTGTGTGTAGAAGTGCCAGAGATACATGATTAGCACACATAAGGAGCACAAACATAGCAAGACACACGGGAGAAGATGGATCACTAAAAGAAAAAAGGGGGTGTAACGATGATCCCAATAAAAAAAAAAAAGCAAGAAGCATGGCTTAGTTGATGTTGTTTCTAGCAAGCATCACATAAGCGATGCTCCCAATAGAAAAACAAAGTGGCTATCGCATAAATGATGATTAGCATCACTAATACGATGCAAGTAACGAATGTCGCTAAAAGCATGGCAGTATAACGATGCTCTTAGCAACATTAGCAAACTAACTATGATGAAAAAGCACCACATAAGTGACATCCTACGAATGCAAAGGAAATTTGATTTCTCCTAGCACATTTGTATCAGGATTGAGAGAGAGACACACACAGAGCATGAGAAAGACAAGAATACACACACAAAGTGCAAGCAATGTAGGTACAAATACACATATACACATGCTCATAGACACACGCACATACACATATACACACACATACACATACACACACATACACACACATACACACACATACACACATACACACACATGTACAGTAAGATACACACATATATATACACATGTATACACACACCTACACATACACACACATACACATACACACACATACACATACACATAAACATACACACACATACACATACACATACACACACATACACCTACACATACACACACATATACATACACACACATAGACACATACACATGCAAACATGTACATACACAAACACATATACATACACACACACATATACATACACACATAGACACACACACATACACATATACACACACATACATACAGTCATATGCATGCACACATGCATACACACATATACACATATACACATACACACATATACACATATACACATATACACACATACATACACACACATACACACACACATAAAAATACACATACATAAAGTCACATACACACATATATATACACATGCATACACACACATACACATACACATACACATACAAACACATACACATACACACGCATACACACATTCACACATACACATAAACATACACACATATAGATACATACACATATACATACACACACATAGACACACACACATACACTCACATGCATACATATACACAAATGCATATGCATACATACATGCACATACACACACAGACACATATACATACCCACATACAGATACATACACATATACATATGCACACATAGACATACACATACACATACACTCACATGCATAAATACACACATGCATACATACACACACATGCATACATACACACATGCATACATACACACACATGCATACACATGCATATGCATACATACATACACATGCATACACATACATGCACATACACACACATATGCATACACACACATACACATACACACATCCTTATACATACACATATACATAAACACACAGACACACATGCACATACACTCATGCATACATACACACATATGCATACATACACACACATGCATATGCATACATACATATACACATGCATACACACACATGCACATACACACATATGCACATACACATACACATACACATATAGATACACACGCATAGACACACACACACACACATACAATCACATGCATACATACACATGCATACATATATACACACATACACATACACACACATGCATACACACACATATGCATACACACATACATACACACATACATACACACACATACACACACATACACACAAATGCACTATACATACACATGCATACACACACATACACACACATATACATATATAGACATACACATACATACACATATATACACACACATACACATACACACACATAAAGTGATATATATATATATATATATATATATATATATATATATATATATATATATATATATATATATATATATATATATATATATATATATATATATATATATATATATATGTATATATACATACATACATACATACATACATACATACATACATACATACATACATACATACATACATACATACATACATACATACAAACATACATACATGCACATGCACACACACACATACACATACATACACATGCATACTCACATGCATACATACAAACACATGCATACACATGCATACACATGCATATGCATATATACATACATATAGACATACAGATCACATACATACACACATACACATACACACATACACATACACACATACACATACACACACATATACATACACATGCATACAACATACACATACATATCCATACACACTTACACATACACACACATAAAGTCACATACATATATATACACATGCATACACACACACACACATACACACACATATACATACACACACATATACACACATACACACATATACACATATGCACACATATACATATGCACACGTACACATTACACACATACACATACACACATACACACATACACACATACACACATACACACATACACACATACACCCATACACACATACACACATACACACATACACACATACACACATACACACATACACACATACACACATACACACATACACACATACACACATACACACATACACACATACACACATACACACATACACACATACACACATACACACATACACACATACACACATACACACATACACACATACACACATACACACATACACACATATAGATACATATAGATATACATACACACACATACACACACAATACATACACACACATACATACACATACTATACATACACACACACACTATACATACACATGCATACACACTGGTGCATACATACACACAGACACAGACATACATACACATACATAGAGACACAAACATACACATACACACACATACA
>CM035412.1:146010520-146065520 GCA_020310875.1 Ceratopteris richardii
AACACACATGTAGATACATACACAACACACACACACATGCATACATACACACATGTATGCATATATATATGCATACATAGTTGTAAACACACTTGCATATATCATAGACATGCACATGCATACAAACACATGCATACATATACACATGAATACACATATGCACATACACACACACACACACACACACACACACATATATATATATATATATAACACACACACACACACACACACACACATATATATATATATATATATATATATATATATATATATATATATATATATATATATATATATATATATATATATATATATATATATATATATATATGTATGTGTGTGTGTGTGTGTGTGCGTGTGCATATGTGTATTCATGTGTATATGTATGCATGTGTTAGTATGCACATGTGTGTGTTTCACGTGTTTATATATATATATATATATATATATATATATATATATATATATATATATATATATATATATATATATATATATATATATATATATATATATATATATATATATATATATATATATATATATATATATATATATATATTGTTACCATTAGTGTCCATGTGAAAGGCCAAATGGCCACCGGACACTTCTTTGTATATGTTCTTTAATAAAACATATAGTGGCCTGGTCAGTCACAGACTGTAAGTTCGACCACATTTGTAAGACCTAAGAAGTCTGTCTTCGTCCTTCCTGTGTACTACGTTTTCTGCGTATTCTACAACCTCTGTGCGGGGTACTGTGTGCACCCTCAAGAGCTCGGTTTTTCTACTCCGAGCATTTCTACTTAGGACTAAGGCGGTGACCAAGGCATAGACCTTGGCATACCTTGTCATCCGAGTCACCGAAGTCACCGTTGGCGCCATTGGCTGCGCGCGAGGGAGGACCTCAACGATCAAGGAATATAGAGGTTCCCGGTACTTCCTGGGAGGTCACCCATCCCAGTACTATTCCCCCCAGAGCTCGCTAAACCGTGGCAATCTCTTGCCACTAAGCTACACTCTTGTGGTGTTTGAAGAAGGTGAAAGACTAAGGTTATTACCTTGAACAAGTTTGGGTCCCTCAAAGCTTCATTTTTGCTTTCAAAGCCTATTTTTGAAGCAATTTTGGGGTGTTTTTTGGAGCCATTTCGGAGTACTTTCACACATAGTTCTCTTCGCACAGGTCCAAGAACATCAAGAAGAGTGTTCCTTGTACTTCTGAGACAATAAATATCAACCTTTGGGGCTGTATTTTCAGCCACACTCGTAAAACTACAGGTTTCTCGAGGGGTTTTCAGTTTTGGTGCGAGCAGTCACTGCAAATTTATGCAGGTTTTTTAAAGCCTAAAACATCAGAGTTGACAGACAGTTGCAGGTGTTATTGGCTAGTTTTTGGGCTGTGTATTCAACCTTTTTAGTGTCATTTTACTGCATATATTGAGCACATACACACCATGTACGCTTCTGTGGATACCGCTTATGTACATCCATGTGGTCATTGATATAGTGGTTACGTTCTTTGCATAAAGCCTTTTACGTTTGATAAAGAGGGTCGTGGTGAGGTTTTCTTAATTGGGAGACACCCAGATGTCGGGGTCTCTTCGGTGATGCAGGTGGAAGACTTACCCAGCCTCGTCATAGGAGATGTATGATAGTTGTTCATAGGTGCTTGATAAGCCTAGTTGGCTTCTATTGGGTAACTGATTATATGCAATGGAGTCAGTGATTCACTATGCAGGTAGACATGTCAGTACTTGCAGTTTTATGATACTTTGACACTGTTCATATGCTAATTTTGCAGAGGATACTCTGGCAATTTTTTTCCAGATTTCTGGTTTATTCAACTATACAGTGGTCGATTTACTCCTTGATACACTTATTTGTTGGTGTTTGGACTCTTCTAGCTCCATTATCATTCTATTCAGTTCTCTACGATCATGGCATCAGAGGTCTCAGGCACATCTGGTGGATCAGGGTCTAGTGCTAGTGTTCCGAGGAGGAGCTATAACTTGCAGGGCAAAGACCATTTTGAGATCCGAAAATTTGATGGCACAAACTTTGCTCTATGGAAGAATCAGATTAAAGATGTGCTGATTCAAAGGAGGCAATGGAAGTCAATAAATGGGATTTCAAAGAAGCCTGCTGACATGGATGAAGATGATTGGGATGAGTTAGATGAAATGGCCAGGTCTACCATTCCCTTGCACTTGGCAGATAATGTTTACTTTACAGTATTAGACTGTGAAAGTGCAGAGGAGCTTTGGAAGAAGTTATGCAATACATATGAAAAAGAGACGGCATCAAATAAAGTGTATCTGATGAGAAAATTATATGACCTTCGTATGCAGGACACAGATAGTGTTGCTGCTCATCTAAATGAGTTTGATGCTATATTCTCCCAGTTACAGGCTCAAAAAATGGATATGGATAATGAAATGAAAGCAGTATTGCTGTTATGCACCCTGCCATCATCATGGGATACGTTTTGCACAGCTATTAACAACAATGCACCTGGTGGTAAACTCGTCTATGATGACATATGTGGAGCACTCTTGAGTGAGGAGATTCGTAGAAAATCTATGGTTGGCACTCAGAGTGAAGATGCATATAATGTTTGTGATTGTTACCAAGGAAAAAATCAACAACGTGGCAGGAGCAAGAACAAGGAAAAGAATGGTCAACGGAATAAGAGTAGAAGTAAATCAAGGAAGAGGGATATCGAATGCCATTATTGTCATAAGAAAGGACACATGAAGAAAGACTGTTATGCATTAAAGAATGCTAAAGGTAAAGGACAAAATGTTGATGGGCATGTTAAACAGTTACCTGCACCATCCACTTTGATTGTGAAGATTGAAGAAATTAATGCTATTTTTGATGATGCTGATGTGTTGACACTTGATAGTACTGTGCCATGTGAGGCACTTATGGCCGATTCTCTTTCCCACACCTGGCTGCTAGATTTTGGTGCTTCTTTCCATGTGACACCACATAGAGAATGGTTCTCTAATTATGCAGCAAAGTCTCTTGGTATCGTGAGACTTGGTGACTCTTACCAGTGTGATGTTGTGGGGATTGGAGATGTGGTTGTGCACTTCATTGATGGTTCAAAACTTATTATGCATAATGTACGCCATGTACCTCAGTTATCACGCAGTTTGATGTCAGTTGGTCAACTTGATGACCTTGGTTACAAGGTGGTCTTCTATGCTCAATCATTTCGTATATCAAAGGGCAATATGGTTATTGCAAAAGGAAGCAAAGTTGGCTCACTTTATCCTTTATTTGTATCAGAGAAAGAACACTTGTTAGCTGTTACTGAACAACCTATGGCTTGTATTTGTCATGGTCGTTTGGGCCATATATCTCGTAGTGGAATGGAAAATCTTTCTCGTTCTGGCTACTCACCTGTGTTATCTTTCTTTGATTTTTCATTTTGTGAGCATTGTCAATATGGAAAGCAAACCAGAAATGTGCATAGAATGCACATTGACTCTTCAATTCAGCCTTTAGATCTCGTTCATACAGATGTGTGTGGTCCTATGCCCACTAGGTCCTTAGGTGGTTCTCTTTACTTTGTCACTTTCATAGATGTTGCTACTAGAAAAGTCTGGGTATATCCTATCAAATCAAAGGATGATGTATCCCTACTTTCAGAAAATGGCTTGCTTCAATTGAGACTGAAAAAGGAACTAAGCTTAAGGCTTTACGTTCAGATAATGGGGGTGAGTATACCTCACATGAATTCAGCCTTTTCTGTCAGTCTAGAGGGATTCGTAGAGAGTTTACAGCTCCTTATACCCCAGTACATAATGGTGTAGCTGAGAGGATGAATAGAACTATTCAAGATAGAGTAGTCTCTATGTTGCATCATGCAAACCTCTCACAAGGTTTTTGGGCAGAAGCAGTATTGACTGCAGTTCATGTGATTAACCTTTCACCTAGTACTGCCAAAGGTCTGAAAGTGGCACAAGAGTTATGGACAGGGAAACCACCATATTATGATCATCTTCGAGTTTTTGGGTGTGAAGCATATGTTCATATACCCAATAATCTTAGACAAAAGTTGGACCATAAGTCAAAGAAATGCATTTTTCTTGGATATGGTCGAGAAGGAGAATTTGGATATCGCTTATGGGATCCTGAAACACGGTCAGTGATCAGAAGTAGTGATGTCATTATTAATGAGTTTAAGATGCATAAACAACCCATTAAGGAGGTTGAAGTGAGAAGAGTGGTGTTTGAGGATACTAGTCCTCCGGTTAGCATGCATAAAAATGCTGCATATAGGGATGTTCAAGAGAATGTCCATTCAGATCAGTCTGCACATGTTCCGGTTCAGCAACCATTGAGACGTTCTGCACGTGTCTCATATCCACCTGATAGATATGTTCCAGGTTTAGATTTTGTTATGCTAACAGATGCCGGTGAGCCTTCCTGCTACAAAGAGGCTATGCAGACAGAGGATCATGTCAAGTGGGAGCATGCCATGAAGAGTGAGTTGGATTCTATTCACAAGAATGGTACTTGGGACTTAGTACCTTTGCCAAAGGGCAGAAAAGCTTTACCATGTAAATGGGTATATAAGCTAAAATTCACATCAGATAGTGCTTCTCCAAAATATAAAGCACGACTTGTTGCAAAGGGTTTTAAGCAACAACATGGTGTTGATTTTGAGGAAATCTTCTCTCCAGTGGTCAAGATGACTACTTTGCGCATGTTGCTTGGATTCGTTGCACTGGAGGACTTAGAGCTAGTCCAAGTGGATGTGAAAACAGCTTTCTTGCATGGAGATCTTACAGATGAGATCTATATGGAACAACCAGAGGGTTATGTAGTTCCTGGCAAGGAAAGTCTAGTTTGTAAGCTCAAGAAGAGCTTGTATGGACTTAAATAGTCTCCTAGACAATGGTACCAAAAGTTTGATGCTTTTATGAAGTCCCAAGGCTATTCTCGGAGCAATGAGGATCATTGTCTCTACACTGAGAGATGTTCTGATGGCAGCTTGATATGCTTGATACTTTACGTTGATGATATGTTGATTGCTGGGAAGTCCTCTTATGATTTGTCACTTCTCAAAAAGAAGTTGAGTCAGACATTTGATATGAAGGATTTGGGGGATGCCAAACATATTCTTGGCATGCGCATTACTCGTGATAGGAGTAAAAGATGCATATAGTTCTCTCAAAGTCAGTACATATCCAAAGTACTTCACCGATTCAATATGCAGGGTGGAAAGGCATTGAGTACACCTTTACCCACATATGTGAAATTGAGCAAGGATGACTGCCCCAAATCAGATGAGGAAAAGGAATTCATGACTAAAATTCCCTATCAATTTGCTGTTGGTAGTCTCATGTATGCTATGGTAGCTACGAGACCAGACATTGCATTTGGAGTGGGAGTTGTGAGCAAATATATGTCTAATCCTGGCAAGAAACATTGGGAAGCGGTGAAAATGATTTTGAGATATCTGAGTGGCACTAAGGACAAGTGTCTATGCTTAGGTAGAGGGAAAGCATCCATTATTGGTTACATAGATTCTGACTATGCTAGTTGTGTAGACAATCGTAAGTCTACATCAGGGTACCACATAAGCAGAGTATGTTGTAGCAAGTGAGGCATGTAAGGAAGCATTGTGGCTTTCTCGTCTTGCTTGTGATATGGGTTTACCTCAGCATGTACCTCACTTGCTCAATGATAGTCAGAGTGCCATTTCTTTGGCTAAGAATCCGGTCTATCATGCAAAGACCAAGCACAATGAGGTGAGGTATCACTTCATTAGAGATTGCTTAGCCACTGAGAGCATTATTCTTGAGAAGGTTCACACTCGAGATAATGTTGCAGATGCTTTGACTAAAGCTCTACCACAGGATAGCTTTCGACACTGTTGTCACTTGATGGGGGTTACTTGATTCTTGATCTTACACAGTCACTTGTATACTGTGTAACATGCCCATCAGGTGGGAGGTATAGTTTGTATACTTGCACTCAGGTATTCTTTATCATTCTTTATTTTTTCTCCCATAGTTACTCTGGCCATATTGGCCTTAAGTGGGAGATTGTTACCATTAGTGTCCATGTGAAAGGCCAAATGGCCACCGGACACTTCTTTGTATATGTTCTTTAATAAAACATATAGTGGCCTAGTCAGTCATAGACTGTAAGTTCGACCGCATTTGTAAGACCTAAGAAGTCTGTCTTTGTCCTTCCTGTGTACTGCGTTTTCTGCGTATTCTACAGCCTCTGTGCGGTGTACTGTGTGCGCCCTCAGGAGCTCGATTTTCTACTCCGAGCATATCATCGTGGAGCTCTCGAGAAGGAGAGCGCACTGTGGTGCATCGCCAAAGAAACACTATCACATGAAACACACATTTGTGCATACTATCACATGCATAGATCATGCTTATATATGTATACATAGACACGTATCACACACATGCATACATACATGGGAGAGAGTTTTTGTCTTGAGAATAAATCTATATGAAAAATTGTAGGCATACCCCTGAGCTTCATGTTGTAACTTCAAAGAACATGTTTTCATCTTTATGGTGGGATTCATTTGTATTCCATTTGAATAAAGGAGAATCTATTGTCCAATACCCATTCAAATGATTCAAGTTAATGATCATTAACTTGACTTAGAAAGCTATAGAGCTCCTTGGGAAAAACTTAAGATCTTTCCTTGAGCATAATGTTCTAACCTACAAGGATATATAGTCCTCTCTATGGTGGCATTCAGTTCAAATTCAAAATGAATAGAAGGGGATCTATTGTTTAATCTAGTCATGTGTTTTCATTATTATCATCATTCTGCTAAGACATCAATATAGTCTCATCTTCGTTATCTTTATTGATTTCTTCTATTTCTTCTATTGTTAAATCTGTGTTCTCATAAATGACATCATTTGTTGATGGACTAATATCAATTTTTGGTAGTTCCTCTTCATCATCCATAGAATTCGGCACATAGAGTATTATCATTCTCATCAAGTACATTATTATCATTGTCATGTATAACTATTCTTATTTCTCTATGAAATGTGGATATATAAATATTTGATGATGAATCACCAACATGAACCTTATTTGATCTCTCTAACAATAAAGTTGTCAAACAATGACTAACCTCTAGGTTGAACATGAATGACTTGCCACCAAGGATAAGCATTAGGGTTTTTATAAAAAAAATATTGGTTCAATATGCCTAGGGAGAATTTATGGTTCTCTAGTTGATCACATTATTTTCAAAGAGTCAGTTGCCCAAAACCCAGATAATTCCCTTCTCAATGTGGAATTATTACCTTTATACTTGGCTCAAAACCAATCGACCTTGAAAATAACCATCAATGTATAAAAAAACAAAACTTCATTATTATGTGCTTAAAGAAATAATAAACTATATCATAAAAATATAGATCTTTTTACCTGTTTGAAGATACAAAATGACGTTTTGTAAATACCAACAATGGTTCTTACGTAGCCAAGTTCGCTATCTATAAGGTTCATATATTTCAAACTAGCACTTGATAGTTTCTTGAAAGAAGCAACAATGCTAGAATCCTCTGTTTTACACAAACACTCAATAATTTTGATTCTAATATGCTGACCATTAGCCCATATATTAGTGAGCATTTGGATCTGCAATAAAAAAATAAATTATTAGAAGAGAAACCAATATACTTATATGTGCAAAAATAGAATATTAGTAAAATCAAATTACCTTTCTTTCACAACCTACCATTGACTCCCTCTGCTCATTTGAGATTTGTTCATTATTTCCATTTGCATGTTGCATATGAGTATATAGCGAATCCGTGAAAGAAGATCTATATCCATTGTTTCTTCGTCTTTTAATTCAGAGATTTTGAAGTTCTTGTTCATACTCATTAATGAATGCTTGCATGCATTCACTATTATATGCAATAAAAGTAGAAATATCATTTTTCTTCTTGCAGTGTAAATTGAAATGGAACTATCTTACCTAATAATACCTCATTTGTCAATTTTGAAGAATACTTGTTAGTTTAGCACATAGAGCTTCTTCATGCACTCTTTTAAGGTATTCACTAACATAGTACATGCATTCCTCAAGCATCCACCCCTTTGCCATAGATCCTTCTAGTTTTTGCTCTTTGCCATGCATAAACTTTTAGTATGCCCATAAACTGCTTGACCCAAAACATCCATCAAGTGTTTACAACTCCTTCAATCTTTATTTTATCCACAAGATGGATCAATAAATGAACTTGATTATCAAAAAATGACATTGGAAGCTCTTTCTCCATTAGACATAGTAGCTCCTTGCATTCACATTTTTTTGTGGGATCCAGTTTTTGTCAATCCCTTTTGATGTAATCCACCTATTATCATTCATAAATTAAATTATAAAAAAATTAATTCATAAAGAAAAGATATCAAATAGTATTATATATTAAGCACAAAAGTATGATAATTACCTTATGAGCAGTCCAAGATGATAGATCATATCTCATACTCCTTTTGTTGCATATCCATTGATAACAAGAGGTAGAATGTGCTTCAAAAAGTTATGCCAATCATGTGCCTTTAACTTAGATAATCATGTAATCCACCTATTATCATTCATAAATTAAATTATAAAAAATTTAATTCATAAAGAAAAGATATCAAATATTCCTATATATTAAACACAAAAGTATGATAATTACCTTATAAGTAGTCCAAGATGATAGATCATATCTCATACTCCTTTTGTTGCATATCCATTGATAACAAGAGGTAGAATGTGCTTCAAAAAGTTATGCCAATAATGTGCCTTTAGCTTAGATAAGCTCCTATCATCCAAAGTAAACATGTTTTGGGAAGATGCTCCATATCCTATATGTGTTCGAATCAACTAAATCCTATTGTTCATACTTTGCATCTCCTTTGTCATAAGTATCCAATGAGCAGGTTCATAAGTTTTTTTTATGTCAGTTTTTATAAAAAATTGGCCATAACTTTGGTTTTGATTTTTTATCCTTTAAATCATTTCTTGATGCTATTGTGTTTTTTAATCCAGGAAGATATTGCCATAATGAATAACAAATATTCTTGAATACATGCATAGGATCAAGAAGATGATGAATCTTTAACTCTCTCCAATACTCCAAAGAATACCATATGGACATATTCTCTGCTAGTGAAATTATTCTTTTATCTCTAATCTTCACATTCTCATCATCTTCATCATCATTGAGGATTTTGGATTGTGGATCTATAAGAGGCCCTTCTGTCCATTTTTTATACCAATCCATAGGTGTTATTGGTTTTGGACGTTGACCTATTTCAATCTTTCCATTAAAATGTATCACTTCTCTTTTGCATCGTAATGGATGACCGTTAGGCAAGAACCATCGATGTCAAAGATAAATATTTTTATTGAAATTCTTATTATAAACTGAGCTCAACCAATCACCAGAGTAAGGACAAGCCTTACATCCCTTAGTAGATAATCTTGCATGCATGAAAACCATGAAAATATAATTAGAGTAACTCAAATATAATTGTATATATATTAAATAAAAAAAGTACATCATTACCTGAAGAGATACCATATCTTGGAGAATCATTTATAGTCCAACCAATGTGTTTTTTATTAATGCTTTTCAATACATCAATGACATTAATAGCTCTCCATAACTCTTGGAGATCATCAATGAGAGGATCAAGATATACATTCATGTCTTTAACTTGTCTTTTTCTTGGGATTAAAAGTGAAAGCATTAAATGTTACTTTTTAATGCTAAGGTATGGCAAGAGATTGTAGTTGATGACTACCACTAGCCATGTTGATCATTTACTAGATTTCACTAAAAATGGATTAACCCCATCTAATCCAACTCCTAACTTTAGATTGCATGGCTCTTGTGCAAAATCAGACAATCTAGAATCAGTATGTTGAAAAGTTGCACTATCTGCTGGAATTCTCATTATTCCATTAGTACATTTATGATCAAATCCGCATGGCAAAAGCTTTGATAATTGAGGGCTTTTAAATATATGTTTAATTTGTGGAGTCAATGGAAAATGTCTTAATACCTTTTTGGGGATTTTACCCTCTTTATCCTTATATAGAGGAGATTGACATTTTGGACATGTCAAAGAGTCTATATATTCACCTCTATATAAAATACAAATGTTCGGACATGCACGTATACAATGATAATCTATATCAAGACTGTTGATTATCTTCTTCATTTCATCATGTGATGTAGTAAGAATATTGTTGCTTGGTAAAAACTTTTCAAATATTAACTTGCAAGGTCATGAAAAAAAGTATTATGAACAAAAATAAATGAAACCTGCAATTGTTAAGAAGTTGCCTCATTAGGACCAACACTAGACTATCCACCTATAAAAAGAGGCAGCAAAGTATCATACATGTCTTTGGAGTTAACAAATGTCTCCTTCATACATGAAAGTAAAAGTTGAATAGCATGTTCCACAAAAACAACATCATGGCTAACCAAAATGCATTTAGTCTGTGGGTGATACAGACGATAGCCTTTGCTTTCACAACTGTACCCAACAAAAATACATTTTACTTCTTTATCATCCAATTTCCTCTGATGTTGTTCAGGCAATAATGCATATGCCAGACAACAAAAAACACGCAGATGAGCAACCGATGGCTTGCGACCATGCCAAGCCTCATATGGAGTGACAGACTGCATTGCTTTAGTGGGACACTAATTAAGTACATACGCTACACACATGATAGCATCAAGCTAGAAACTATGTGGTAAAGCCTGACTCTTGGCCATACACCTTGCCATCTCCATGAGTGACTTGTTCTTCTATTTAGCAACTCCATTCTATTGAAGTGTATATGGCATTTTATCTCACATTCAACTAGAAATGCATTAAACTAAGAAGACATATATTTCCCCCCTCGATAAGAATGGAGGGTGCCCATTTTACATGCTGATAGATTTTCAGCCAAAACCAGATACTGTTTGAAGCACATAAACACTTTGGACTTTTCCTTCAATGGATATACCCATGCATGCCTAGAAAAATGATCAATGAAAGTCACAAAGTAAAGATAGTTCCCAAAAGAAGGTGTTTGCATAGGACCACAAACATCACTATGAACAAGCTGCAATTTCTGAGTAGCCGAAATTGAACCATCTTTTGGAGGAGGAATGTTGCATTTCTCCCAAAATACAACCTTCACATACATGTTTACCGGGTGCCTCAAGTTTGGGCAAATAGGACACCATTTCAGATTTTTGGACGCATAGCAAACTAGCAAATTTCAGATGACCAAAGCATGCATGCCAAAGCTTTGCATCTGACCTAGCATGAGAATTATGTACTGCACATGCTGAATCATTCACAGATCTTTCATAGTCTATGACCTTATGCAGCGCATGGCATAAAATGCCAGAAGCAATAATCACGTCACCATTTGAAAGATCATGAATTGTACACCTATCATCAACAAATTTCACAACCAAGCCAATCTTGGCTAAAGCCAAAACTGATAGCAGATTCTTCTTGATCTGTGGCACAAATAAAGCATCTCACAAAGTGAAAGAACTACCATCAATAGTAGTCAGAATGATCTTACCAACTCCAATGAAAGGATAAGAGGAGTTGTTGGTACATGTGATAGTATTCCCTGTAGGGGCAGGCTCGAGTGAAGTGAAGAAACTACACTACGAGGTAATATGTTTAGTTGCTCCAATATCAAAATACCAAACAACTGAGTCTACTGCAAACATACACTGATCATGACAAGATGTGTCAAAACTGCAAATAGTAGCAAATGCCCAATCTTCATTGTGCACAAGATTAACAGACTCTATTTTCGATGTAGAGGCCTCTAGAACAACCATTCAAGCCTCCTTTTTCTTTGCCTCTTTAGTAGCCAGTTTTGGATAGCTCTTAATGACATGGGCACTTGTTTTATAGTATTTGCAAAACAATTTTTGCATTTCTGATTTCTTCTCATCTTTGTCTTCCTTCTTCGAATGTGCAACATTTGAAGATTTCTGCTTACTAGAAGATGAGTTCCATTTACCTTTGCCCTTTTGACTAGTGAGGAAAGCTTAATCTACAATACACATAATAGACTTGTTCTGCCTAGACTAATCTTGCTGCAACAGAACATAAACTAACTCTTAAATGACAAGGCATTTGGATGCCTTTCATCATCAAACGAAGAGTAGAAGCAAAACTCTGATATGAATCAGGAAGACCATTCAGAACGGTCTACACAAGTGAGCTATCTGGTATACTTCAGTAGCGAAAATCAACTATTCCTTCAACTCTTTGATCTTTGCTAGAAAACTGTCCAAGAATCACCTTCATTCATATGCTTACTCTCCAACTGTTCTCAGAGGTAAGCAACACGAGCCTCATTCCTAGCCTAGTACAATGTGGTAAGTGTATCACAAGCATCCTTAGCTATTCTGCTAGAGCGAATGTGAGGAATAATGAAACATTTGACAGACAAGGCTATCAATGCATGTGCCTGAGTATATCTACCATCCCAATGAATTTTCTCTATAGTAAGTGCAACAAAAACCGAAGCATGAACAGGAATTTGAAGAATATCAATATCCTTAATGCCATCTACATCAACTTCAATACATGTATTTGTAGGTGTAATAGGATGTTTTTCAACACCCTACACAATGTTCCACAGTGCTTTTGTAACCAATACATGTCACCCACAATGGGTAATTGGTACCATCCAACTTATCCTCAACAACCAACATACAAAATACATCAGTGCTTTTAGCCATGGCCACTGACTAAAATACCCTGGTGTGGAAAAATGACTCTATATGAAAAAGTTGAACAGAAGTACCCAAAGGAGTTCTACTAAACCTATAGCAGACTCCGAGATGCTTATACTGGCGAACCGAAACTCGTATACATCTTTGGCACAAAAAGATGAAATAGCCTACAGAAGTGCTATGATAGTGCGTTTAGAGGTCAAAACGAGCTCAAATCACGATTTCAGCACCACATAACAAAGCTATTTTGATCTCTTAATCACTTTGAGTATGCATACCAAATTTCATGTGATTCTGAGACTGTGACCAGAGGGGTGTCATCGATGCCCTAGATGAAGCAGCGACCTGCTCTAATACCAATTGCTAGAGTTAGCCGTCTACGGAAGCATGAGAACAACACAATGAAGAAGAAGAAACTTGGAGCACAACACACTATACTGATTGTATTACCACTAGAATGTACAAAGATAAGTAGTCCATTAGGGCAATATGCATATATACAAACCAGGGGAAAAAAACCTCCTAAAGAGGGAAAAAAGTGCCCCAGAGGTCCTAGAGTATTCACATAGATCACTACCTAAATATATCAACAATATCTACAAAAGGACAACATAAGTCAATACCAAATTTCAAAGAAATGGCAGGAATAAAAGAAAGAAGAATATATGAAAGATCAGAGAATGCAAATTAGTGATTGAGGGGGAGCTGTTGAAGAATCACTCACAAATTTGACATACAGATAAAGAAAGACGAAGAAAAGCAGAAACAAAGCATTCAGGAAAATCAAAGCCTTAGTGAAGGGACAAATTCACATCTGTAATATACAGCGTAGAAGTTTCCAGAATTACGATTTTGTTGAAATCCGGATAAAAAATTGTATATAAGAGAGCTGAGAGATATAGAGAATATATAGAGGAAAGAGGAGAGTGCAGAGAGATCGTATAGAACCGGAATAGAATAGCGCATATAGAAACTGAGGATAGTGATATAGAAGACGCCAGAGATTGCGTATGTAGAGATGAATAATAGAACCTGAACAGTCGGGTATTCATTTGAGAGAGATGGTAAGGAATAACTACTCAGAGTAGGAGAGTTTTCCATAGTTATGAGCAAAGTGAGGCCAAGCTATTTTTGTACACATCTTCTCTAATAGAAAACACATGTTTATGTGGAAGTTTGAGCGCATTTTCGTAAGTGAAGAAATCTGAGTGATTTCATGTTATTTTGAAAGTTAGTTAACAGTTACAGTTTTCTCAGCAAACATTTTTCTGGTACATCTACAAGTTGGATCTCGCAGCACAGTGTAAATTTTTTCATGAGTCATAGCTCATCTTGAAGCTAGGAGTCCGAACTACAAACTGATCAAAAGGGTTTTGTGAAACGGGACATGTACACAGTACAAAGTCTGACCGTAAAAGATATTTAGAAATGGTGAAGTTTTTCTTAAACTTCAGAAAGAGTTCATTTACTGAAGGAAGATAAGGTATTACTTCCTTACTTCAATTACAAACATTTGAAGTAACTACAAACAAAATTGCAGTTGATTCTGGTAAGATTTCGGTACAATTACGGTGATAGTCCAGTAACAGTCCGGTGAAGTTCTGGTGGTATTTCAGTGAGTTCAAATCTCAATTTTGGCACAGTTAAGTGATGGAAAGATTATCTAACTGTAAGCAAACACAGTAGTGTAAAGTTTGAAGTAAATCAGTTCAGAATTAAAGCTTGAAGGAAATGTGAAGCTTTCTGTAAAGTGAATTTTCGAAGTTCACTAAAAACAGTAGTAAAGTTTCAGGTTGCTAAGTTACTGATGATTATAGAGGTGTTCTAACATCACTTTACCTTAGTTCTAGTTGAGGCGTGGAAATTTTCCGTGGTCTTGTTAGTGAACAAGCTTTTGCCATGAAATCAACAGCTATGACACTCCTGTGTCCACTAGTGGCTTTTGCTTCATGCTTGGTAGTTCATGTATATCTTGGTTGAGCAAGAAGCAGCATACTGTGGCCACTTCCAGTTGTGAGGTTGAGTATGGGGCAGCTTTCACAGCGATTGTTGAGTGTGTGTGGCTCAGTCTCCTTATGGCTAATTTGGGTGTTGGTCAGGCTTCTGCCACCATGTCTTCGTTGATAGTCAGAGCACATTGGCAGCTGCAAGGAACCCTCTGTTCCATGCTCCCACTAAACACATTGAGGTGCATTATCATTATCTGAGGGAGAGGTTCTCTACTAGATAAATCAGCTTGGCATATGTGCCCACGTAGGAGAACATTGCAGACCTTTTCATGAAGGCTCTGCCTAGGGAGAAGTTTGAAGCTTTTCGCAAAGCTTTTGGCTTAATTCCTTTTGTGGATTGATTCCACATGGCTTGGCACTTCCTTATACATGAGTGACACCTCCTTGTTCATCGCATCACTCCTAGGGGGGATTTGTTGATATATTTAGGTAGTGATGTGTGTGAACACTGTAGGGCCAATGGGGCACTTTTTTCCCTCTTTAGGAGGTTTTTTTTTACCTCGGCTTGTATATATGCCTATTGCCCTAACGAGCTACTTATCTTTGTACATTCTAGTGGTAGTACAATCAGTATTGTGTGTTGTGCTCCAAGCTGCTTCTTCTTCCTTGTGCTATTTGCGTGATTCACCAGACGTCTAACTCCAACATATATAAACTCTTCATAAAGGAAGCATTATGCAAAAGGGAAAAGAATGTTCATATGTGATTATTCATCAAGAGGATAAAACAATCTCTACAATACAATGCAAATGTTATGGACATCATTATGTAGGCTATGCAACTTGGATAAAAGAGCATCTTATTAGTACAGGTTATAATGTGGCAGGATGCTCTAATCCAGATAGTGATATATGGGCACACTTTGCAAGTTATCCAAACAAATGTGAATTTCGAGGTATCACATAAAAAAGATTTAGAAGCATGAGTACTTCACAGACTTTTGAAGTAGTCCTGGCATACAACAAGAATGGATAGATGTATCAATGACAAGAGAGGATCCTCCTGATATTTATACTCAACTATCACAACCTATTTTGAGAGTAATCAAGATATATGTACTCCATTTTCTCTAGCTACGTCAAGAAAGAGTGGACCCAATGAATGTAGTAGAAATGGTGGATCTAATAATGTGTCACCATGCTTTGTTTGTACTAAATCACAAAACACAATACCTATAGCTTTTGAAAAGCAAGATTTTCCTGAGCTTCATCTTAAATGGACTCAGACATTTTTAGTAGGTGGGATGCCTTTCAATGTTATTTGTAATCCTATTTTCAAAGATGCTTTGATGTCAACTTCATGGAAAGGATTCACCATGCCACATTACAATAAACTGCGAACATAGTATGTAGATAAAGTGAGGAAAAGTATTGAAGCTATTTAAAAAAAAATTGTGCTTGATTATGTACCCATGTATGGATGCACAATAGCAGTAGATGGATGGACAAGTTGTCAGAAGAAGCCATTGATTAATGTCATGGTTATATGTCCAAAGGGAAGTATGTTATTCGTGTGTTTCCAGAGACATCTAACTCCAACACATATAAAGTCTTCATAAAGGAAGCATTATGCAAAAAGGAAGAGAATGTTCATATGTGATTATTCATCACGAGGATAAAACAATCTCCATAATACAATGCAAATGTTGTGGACATCATTATGTAGGCTATGCAACTTGGATAAAAGAGCATCTTATTAGTACATGTTATAATGTGGTAGGATGCTATAATCTAGATAGTGATATATGGGCACACTTTGCAAGTTATCCAAACAAATGTGAATTTCTAGGTATCACATAAAAAAGGTTTAGAAGCATGGGTACTTCACAGTACTTTTGAAGTAGTCCTAGCATATAGCAAGAATGAGTAGATGTATCAATGACAAGAGAGGATCCTCCTGATATTTATACTCAAGACAACCTATTTTGAGAGTAATCAAGATATATGTACTCCATTTTCTCTAGCTATGTCAAGAAAGAGTGGACCCAATGAATGTAGTAGAAATGGTGGATCTAATAATGTGTCACCATGCTTTGTTTGTACTAAATCACAAAACACAATACCTATAGCTTTTGAAAAGCAAGAGTCCTGAGCTTCATCTTAAATGGACTCAGACATTTTTAGCAGGTGGGATGCCTTTCAATGTTATTTGTACCTATTTTCAAAGATGTTTTGATGTCAATTGCATGGAAAGGATTCACGATGCCACATTACAATAAAATGCGAACAAAGTATGTAGATAAAGTGAGGAAAAGTATTGAAGCTATTTATAAAAAAAATTGTGCTTGATTATGTACCCATGTATGGATGCATAATAGTAGTAGATGGATGGACAAGTTGTCAGAAGAAGCCATTGATTAATGTCATGGTTATATGTCCAAAGGCAAGTATGTTATTCGCATGTTTCGAGAGACATCTAACTCCAACAGATATAAAGTCTTCATAAAGGAAGAATTATGCAAAAGGGAAAAGAATGTTCATATGTGATTATTCATCAAGAGGATAAAGCAATCTCCACAATACAATGCAAATGTTGTGGACATCATTATGTAGGCTATGCAACTTGGATAAAAGAGCATCTTATTAGTACATGTTATAATGTGGCAGGATGCTCTAATCTAGATAGTGATATATGGGCACACTTTGCAAGTTATCCAAACAAATGTGAATTTCGAGGTATCACATAAAAGAGATTTAGAAGCATGAGTACTTCACAGTACTTTTGAAGTAGTCCTGGCATATAGCAAGAATTAGTAGATGTATCAATGAGAAGAGAGGATCCTCATGATATTTATACTCAAGTATCACAAACTATTTTGAGAGTAATCAAGATACATGTACTCCATTTTCTCTACTACATCAAGAAAGAGTGGACCCAATGAATGTAGTAGAAATGGTGGATCTAATAATGTGTCACCATGCTTTGTTTGTACTAAATCACAGAACACAATATCTATAGCTTTTGAAAAGCAAGATTGTCTTGAGCTTCATCTTAAATGGACTCAGACATTTTTAGCACATGGGATGCCTTTCAATGTTATTTGTAATCCTATTTTCAAATATGTTTTGATGTCAACTGCATGGAAAGGATTCACCATGCCACATTACAATAAAATGTGAACAGAGTATGTAGATAAAGTGAGGAAAATTATTGAACCTATTTTAAAAATTCTGCTTGATTATGTACCCATGTATGGATGCACAATAGCAGTAGATGGATGGACAAGTTGTCAAAAGAAGCCATTGATTAATGTCATGGTTATATGTCCAAAGGGAAGTATGTTTTTGGAAGTAGTTGATACTTATCTTAAAGAGAAAAGTTTATCTGTTCTTGTAAAGATATATGAACATGCTATATCTCACGTGGGTGATCCGAAGAATGGGACTACAATAGTGACTAATAATGCATCTAATTTTTGAAGTGCTTGAATTGTAATACAAAACAAGTATGAAGGCATTACTTTGGTTCCATGCACAACTCATACACTAAATCTATTATTGAAAGATATAGGTACATTATCTTTCATTAAGCAAAGTTTATAAGACACAAATCATGTGGTCAAATTTATCTGAGAGCATCAATTTTCATATTCGCTCTTTATCGTTTGTGCTACATGATTTGCAACAGCCCATATTGTGCTCAATGGATTATTGGAAGTCAAGCCAATAGCTGTAGAAATGATTCTGGATCAAAGATGGGAGGCATGGCTAGACAAGTATGCTTCTTATTGAGTTGCAGATTTGAAGTGTATGTCTCTAATACAGTCACAAAATTTTTGGCATAATCTTGGAAAAATTGTCGGTATCACTAAAGCCTTTGTGGAACGTTTACAAATTTTTGATACCAATAAGTTTGTGATAGGAAAAGTTTATTGAATTATGTCAACAACTATTCAAAAAGTGAAAGACTTTAATCATTTTTCATTACAAGAAAAAATAGAGATTGTATTCTTAGCAGAGAAAAGATGGATGCAAATGCATACTCATTTACATGGAACAATGTTCATCTTGGATCCAACATTTCAACTCAATGGTCAAGAATCAAACAAATAAGTCATGGAAAGTTTCAAAATCACATGTTCACACATAATTGAGATGCATTCCAAAAGATATTAGCTTATGTAAATTGAGAAGGATGTTTTGGAGATCTATGTCACATTGAAGCGATTCAAAAGCATCCACCTCCTATATGGTGGAAAGAGTATGGAGGTGAAATAGTGGAGTTGTAACATATAGCTATGAGAGTGAGTTTAGTAACAACTTCAAGTGGTAGTTGTGAACGTAATTGGACTGCATATGATATTCTCATTCAAAATGAATAAATCATTTAAGTGTGTCATGTGCCAATTATTTGGTATACGTTTTTTGTAATAAGCATTTGTTACATGCTCCGACCAAGAGAGCTTCTACAACAAAACAACAAACTTTTGGAGAATTTCAAACTCATGAAATTTTAACAAATGATTCCTGGAGTGATCATGATTTAGATGTAGATCACAACGATGGTTCAGACATGGAAGAAATAGATGACATGGTACCTGTAATAGATGATGATATTTTTTTACTTTTAGTGTCCACGTGAAAGGCCAAATGACAATTGGACACTTCTCTATATATGTTCTTTGATAAAACATATAGTGGTGTGGTCAGTCACACACCATAAGTTTGACCATATTTGTAACCCCTAAGAAGTCTGTGTTTGTGTTCCCTTTGTACTGCGTTTTTTGTTCGAGTTAGACATCTGCGGAAGCACGCAAATAGCTCAAGGAAGAAGAAGAAACTTGGAGCACAACACACAATACTGTATCTATTATTAGAGAATGTACAAAGATAAGTAGCCCATTAGGGCAATAGGTGTATATACAAGCCGGAGGAAAAAAACCTCCTAAAGAGGGAAAAAAATGCCCCGGTGGTCCTACTATGTTCACACACATCACTACCTAAATATATCAACAAATCCCCCCTGGGACTGATGCACTGAACAATTAGCTCGCACTCATGTATAAGGAAGTGCCAAGCTATGTGGAAATCACTCCACAAAAGGAAGTAAGCCCAAAGCTTTGCGGAAAGCTTCAAACTTCTCCCTAGGCAGAGCCTTCGTGAAAAGGTCTGCAATGTTCTCCTGCATGGGCACATATGCCAAGCTGATCTCCCCAGCAGAGAACCTCTCGCTGACATAATGATAATGCACCTCAATGTGCTTAGTGCGAGCATGGAACAGAGGGTTCCTCGCAACTGTCAATGCGCTCTGACTGTTAGTGAAGATGGTGGTGGCAGAAGACTGACCAACACCCAAATCAACCATAATGCATCTAAGCCACACACACTCAACAGTCGCTGTGAAAGCTACCCTATACTCAGCCTCACAACTGGAAGTGGCCACAGTAGGCTGCTTCTTGCTCAACCAAGATATACATGAGCTACCAAGCATGAAGCAAAATCCACTAGTGGACACACAAGTGTCATAGAAACCAGCCCAATTTGAGTTAGAAAAAGCATGCAAATCTGACGGTAGTGATCCCCCCTTGGGATAACCAAGTAGCCGAGTACCACTCAAGTAGCAAAAGATGCGCTTAACCATCTACCAATGCTTGACACCTAGGCAATGCATAAACCTGCTCATCTATGGGACATCAAACTGAATATCTGGCTGAGTAATGCATAAGTAAATGAGGCATCCAACAACCAGCTGATAGAGGACAACATCAAATGCATCTTGAGGATCATGAAGACTCAATCATAAACGTGTCTCCATAGGAGTGGCAATAGACTTACAGTCTTCAAGGTCAAAACGCTGCAATAACGTGTCAATATATTTCATTTGACAGAAAGCCATTCCACCATCAACTTGCATAAACTGAATGCCCAAATAGTGATGCAAATGCCCCAAATCAGACATCTCAAATGAGGCATGCAAATCAGCCTTAGAATCAGCAATATGCTTCTCAATAGGACCAATGAGCAACATGTCATCAACATAGACAACAATGATCAGAAGCACATCATCATCACGCTTAACATATAAGGTGCTTTCAATTGGACTATTCTCAAAACCATGTGCAATCAGATAGCCATGTATCTTCTCATACCAAGCATGTGGTGCTTGCTTTAAACCATATAATGCCTTCTTTAACATGCACACCTGGTTTTCATACCCTTTTTGCACAAAGCCTCAGGGCTGAAAAACATACACTTCTTCATGCAAGTCACCATTCAGAAATGCAGTTTTAATGTTCAACTCATGTACATTCTAACCATGATGAGCTGCAAGTGCAGAGATGCTCGGAACAGTAGTCATACAACATCTAGGTGCAAAGGTCTCATCAAAATCAATGCCTCTTTCTTGTGCATAACCCTTTGCAACAAGACTAGCCTTATACCTGTCAACTGTTCCATCAGGCTTACGCTTTAGCTTGTAAACCCACTTAGTGCCAATGGCCTTCTTGCAAGGAGGCAAGTCACATAAAGACCAAGTACCATTCTTCATTATAGCATCATATTCATATTGCATAACGGCCATCCAATTTTCTGAATTTTGTGCTTCGTCACATGAAACAGGCTCATTCTCATTACAGAGACTAGATGCATCCATAGCATAACAATCTAATGCAAAAGAGGCACTATGAGAGCCTGATTGAGTACGATATGAGAGAGGTGCATCTAATTTGCTATCACACAAAGTCTGCACCAACCATTTTGTCATAGTTTTTGCCTCCGACATGAAGGATGCATTTCTGCAACCAATTCCAGTTAAAGAAAAACCCAGCAGAAATTTTTGATTATCTGCAAAATAACAGGCAAAAACCACACTAGAATGTACAAGACTATGCCACTCTATTTCGGGCTCAGTTACGACAGTTGCCCCCAATGCATGCCAATTTACCAGACGACGTCATTACTCAGTGGTTCATAAACGGTTTAAATCCCCAATTGAAACAGATTATGATCATACGATGTGTGGGCGGAATGACCTTGGATGCCATCATTGCAATGGCTTTACAGTTAGAAAATAAAGTTGGTGGATTCACTGAAGATCTAGAATGGTTGAAGGCATCCAAGCATTCAAACCAAGATCCACTGAAACAAATTTATTGTACTAAATGTAAAAATATAGGACACAGTAGCTCAGCATGCTCTCTAAATCAAATGTATTGCGCCATTTGCCACACCGCAAACCATACTACGGAGACTTGTCCTTATAACGCAAAGGTACAGAGTAGAGCGGCTGTCAATGCTGTCATTCAAGAACAAGGGCAATCGGCCAATCATTACGTACCACCACAAATGAGGAATACTCCTTACCAAGGATACAAGAATTATAGAGGAGCACAGTCAACTAACTTTGGACAATTTTGGTGGAATGCGGGTCCATCAAGTGAAGGTGCACCTCCTCCACCATCTAAATGGCCTTTTTGCAGTGAAATAGGGCATATCCGTAGGTATTGTAAAGATGCGGTTGAGTACGATAAAAAGAAAAAAGAATGACAATATCCTATGTCGAACATGGTGTACATTTCAGTGGTCGACACCCAAACAACAGCGATACAAACATGTTCGCGAGCTGCGGAAATTTTTGAACCTGGAATTCGTGAACAACAGAAGGTGTTTGCTAGAGCAAGCAAGTGGGCAACCCAAGAACAAACCGTTTTTCTTGATCCAGTCCCAGTGACGCAGCAAAGCATACTGCAGGCAATACTGGAAGGCAGGAATCTGACCCAAACAATACCGGAGACCCCACCGGACAACATATCGGAAACAGTAGAATTTGATCTGGTATGGGATGTCTTATCCAAAGCATCTATTACGCTGCCATTGGGACAACTATTGGCTTTGGTTCGTGGCGTGCACCAATAGTTCCAGCAACAGGTCAGTCTAGGACCTTCATGTGCTCCTTCGACAGCCACAATTCAGCCTAAACTAGATCCGATGGTGGATCATATAGTGCCCGTGATTACGGTTTGGTATAAGAATCACAAAATCACTCAAGTATTAATTGATGGAGGGTCCGATGTAAACATTGCAACAGCAGCACTTTGTCAAAGGATGGGATGGACACAAATCGAACCCGTTCAATTTTTTGTCCAAATGGCTGATCAATCCCGAGTTCATCTGGTGGGATTAGTGCGAGATATTCCTATTACCCTTCAATTGTCTTTAAAACGACTTTTGTTGTTCTGGAATTACCCGAATCCAGCCTTGACTATAACCTGCTCTTTGGACGACCATGGTTAAAACAAGCTAAGGTAGTTCAGGATTGGTCAGCACATGAATTGATTTTTAAGAATAACCACCGTAAATATGTTGTTCCACTGGATGACATGAAGCCTTGCGACTTGCATGCACGACCATATGTAGCGGAACCTGTACACATGCTGGATGGTCTTTTGGATGATGAAGAGGAAGCTTTTCGTAAAGCCAACAAGGATCTGATGGCACTCGGAACTGTGGACTTACAAACGGTGGCCGATAACTGGAGTCTAGCAGCTTGTATGGTAGTACCATTGATTGGTTGGACCCGCGGATCTATCAACACAGGGTTATGCTCAAACGAGATGCTCGGCCTATTAAACAACCCAGTTATAGAATGAATCCTCACTATGTGGCTCAGGTCACAGCAGAACTGGATCGATTGCTGAAGGTTGGGTTTATTGTTTTGACCAAGCATGCGGAGTGGATTTCCCCTATTTTCATAGTCCCTAAGAAGAATAAGCAATTACGGATATGTGTGGACTATCGGAATTTAAATGCGGCAACCGTACCTGATCCATTCCCTCTGCCGTTTTTGGACACAATGCTAGATGATGTGGCAGGTCACGAGATGTACTCGTTTTTGGATGGATATAGCGGTTATAATCAAGTACGAATGGCGGAGCAGGACATTCCAAAGATAGCATTTATAACCAATTTGGGCGTTTATGCGTGTATGGGGATTAGTGAATCGACCTTGACCAAGAAATGCAAAATGTTGCATGCACATATGGAGAGGGATGGACACATTTGGTGTGAGTGCCGCCATATCTTTGAGCTTTTTTAGTTTCTGGTTCTTCATGTTAGTGGGTATTAAAGCATCCTTCTCGGAGGGCACATGAGTGACGTGCATGTTCAAGGCTGAGATCACCAGTTCCAAGGTAAGTTCAAACTTTTTCAACTCATTGTTGTCCAATAAGGAAGGAAGAACAAAGGTTCCTTGTTTGTCCTTTTCCTCATTTTCCTATAATGTTGATACCAAATAGTAACACTGTAGGTGATCCGATTTGGGTAAGGCTTCCTCAAAGTACTCTGCCAACCATGTGCATTGCCATATGCTTTGAAGTTCTGATGTGTTTTGGAGAGTTCGAATTCTTTGGAAAAGAATTGGAATCGAACCCATGACTTGTCATACTCACACTTGGACTCCGAGATATACTTAGCCTATCCTAAGGGCCCTGGCATGCCATTGAACCAGTGAGAGTTTGCATAGACTCTCTCTGTTATTCGTGTGGGAGGGTCCGGTATGGGTATTTGCTGGAGGTGTCGCAGCTCTACAGATCGTTTAGTTGGTGGGACTTCAATTGGTAGATCCTCCGCATCAATACCCATAGTACTTACTCCTGCCCGTGAGCTCATGCCTACTATTTCTGCCATGATATTGCTTGTAGCTGCTGATGCTTATCTGCTAGAAGAAGAGAAGCATATTATCATTGCATAGGAAACATACCCAAAGTGGTTAGGGGTTAGTTGGTGAAGTGTTCGGTGATGTGTGTGGATGTTGGTTAGTAGGTTAATGATTCCCCTAGATGCATACTTTTGGATGTGCGCTGTACTCAGAATGCACCTATATCAGAGTGGAATGATTTACAAAATTGGGTCAGGGGGCTTGATACAGGGTTTAAGTCTCCAAACTTTGATTGTGGGTTTGTAGATTTTAGTGGTGATGACATGTAAAGGTTTTTGGATTGGATTGTGTTGGATTTGAGACTTTTTGGGTACCCTTTTCTCAACATTCCTAGGTGTGATCGGAGATGTAATGGTGTGGAGTGTAGATGTTTGCCCTAGGAAATGTGCTAGGAGTGCCCGTGAGTGTCGATTCAATCTTGTGAGTGGAGGTGAAGCTATTTGAGCTCATAAGCAGGTTTTGGGCACCCATATGTTTTGGGCATTCGGGAGAGCCTTCATTGACCTATTTGGGACCCAAATAGAACTGGTCTGTCTAGATTGATGCCTAGGATACTCCTTCATTGTAATCCTCAACATTGTAGCTCGTTTGGTGCATCTTTGGGATCCTGTCTCCAAAGCCAAGGATTGTTTACCCTTGTGGATCCAGATCTACTTCATTCCAAGATGTACTTTATATTGCACTGGTTGTTGCTCATGCTTCTTGATTATCAGCCTCCTTTGTGTCGTTTTTTGTCGTTCTTGCTTTCGTGGGAACCTCTTTGGAAAAGAAGGGAACTCCTCATTGACTTTTGCACTTCCTTCAAGAGTGAAAATATTTTGCACCATAGAACTTTGGACAAGAATAGCATCATTATCTAGGTGTGGGTTCTTGGAAGGACCAGGATGTGGTGTCTTTTCTAGTGTCTTGAGTGCTTGATTCTCTAATTCAATTGTGATGTGGTTATGACCTACCCAAGTCTGAAGAAGTCCACTTTAGGTTGAGGTTGGTTGTGTGATCATAGATCCAGTCTTGGCCCAAGAAAAGAGGTTCGGTAAGATCCTCGTCCTCACACACTAGCACTTTGACTTCCATTAGAACCTCTTGAATGTAGAGGGGAAGTTCCACCTCACCCATGCAAGGGGTCTCCACACCTCCCAACCCTATGAGGTATGCCTCGATAGGATTGACTTTCAATTGCAATTCTTGGTAGTAAGAAAGGCGGACTGCACTAGTGGTTGCTCTTGAGTCAATCAAATCCCTTATGGTCCTTGCACTCTCTCCTTGTCCAACCTCTAGGGTCACAAAGGGTCATCGATCAACTATCCTATGGGAAGGTTCACTTGATGCTTCGCACATGGACATGTGATAACTTAGAACTTCTTGAGTGTTAGACATAGGCTGATCTCTACCTTGTCTTTGCAATTTGATTTTTCAGATACATTCTAAAGCTTCTGCCTCTTGTTGGAGATAGATGTCTGCGGAAGCATGCGAATAGCACAAGGAAGAAGAAGAAGCTTGGAGCACAAACACACAATACTAAATGTATTACTAGAGAATGTACAAAGATTAGTAGCCCATTAGGGCAATAGGCGTATATACATGCCGAGGGAAAAAACCTCCTAAAGAGGAAAAAAAGTGCCCCGGCAGTCCTAGTGTGTTCACACACATCACTACCTAAATATATCAACAAATCCCCCCTGGGAGTAATGCAGTGAACAAGTAGCTGGCACTCATGTATAAGGAAGTGCCAATTCTCTATGTGGAAATCACTCCACAAAAGGAAGTAAGCCCAAAGCTTTGCAGAAATCTTCAAACTTCTCCCTAGGTAGAGCCTTCGTGAAAAGGTCTGCAATGTTCTCCTGCGTGGACACCTATGCCAAGCTGATCTCCCCAATAGAGAACCTCTCCCTGACATAATGATAATGCACCTCAATGTGCTTAGTTTGAGCATGGAACACAGGGTTCCTCGCAACTGCCAATGTGCTCTGACTGTCAGTGAAGATGGTGGTGGCAGAAGCCTGACCAACACCCAAATCAGCCATAAGGCTTCTGAGCCACACACACTCAACAGTAGCTGTGAAATCTGCCCTATACTCAACCTCACAACTGGAAATGGCCATAGTAGGATGCTTCTTGCTCAACCAAGATATACATGAGCTACCAAGCATGAAGCAAAAACCACTGGTGGACACACGAGTGTCATAGCAACTAGCCCATTCTGAGTCAAAAAAAGCACGCAAATCTGGCGGTAGTGATCCCCCCTTGGGATAAAACAACCCAAGTAGCCGAGTACCACTCAAGTAGCGAAAGATGTGCTTAACCGCCTTCCAATGTGTGACTCCTGCGTAATGCATAAACCTGCTCATCTGTGAGACAACAAACTGAATATCTGGCCGAGTAATGCATAAGTAAATCAAGCATCCAACAGCCTGCTAATAGAGAATAGCATCAAATGCATCTCCAGCATCATGAAGACTCAATCGTAAACCTGTCTCCATAGGAGTGGTAATAGGCTTATAGTCTTCAAGGCCAAAACGCTGCAATAATGTGTCAATATATTTCTTTTGACACAAAGCCATTCCACCATCAACTTGCATAAACTGAATGCCCAAATAGTGATGCAAATGCCCCAAATCAGACATCTCAAATGAGGCATGCAAATCAGCCTTGAATTCAACAATATGCTTCTCAATAGGACGAGTGAGTATTATGTCATCAACATAGACAACAATGATCAGAAGCACATCATTAGCACGCTTAACATATAAAGTGCTTTCAGTTGGACTGTTCTCAAAACCATGTGCAACCAGATAGGCATGTATCTTCTCATACCAAGCACGTGGTGCTTGCTTTAAACCATATAATGCCTTCTTTAACCTGCACACCTGGTTTTCATGCCCTTTCTACACAAAGCCACGGGGCTGAAAAACATACACTTCTTCATGCAAGTCACCATTCAGAAATGTTGTTTTAATGTCCAAGTGATGTACATTCCAACCATCATGGGCTACAAGTGCACAAATGCTTCGAACAGTAGTCATACGGCATGTAGGTGCAAAGGTCTCATCAAAATCAATGCCTCTTTCTTGCACATAATCCTTTGCAACAAGCCTAGCCTTATACCTGTCAACTGTACCATCAGGTTTACACTTCAACTTGTATACCCACTTACTGCCAATGGCCTTCTTGCCAGGAGGCAAGTCACATAAAGACCATGTACCATTCTTCATTATAGCATCATATTCAGATTGCATAGCAGCCATCCAATTTTCTGAATTTTGTGCTTCATCAAAAGAAACAGGCTCATTCTCATCACAGAGACTAGACGCAGCCATAGCATAGCAATCTGATGCAAAAGAGGCACTATGAGTTCCTGAACAAGTACGATATGACAAAGATGCATCTAATTTGCTATCACGCAAAGTCTGCACCAGCCATTTTGGCATAGTTTTTTCCTGCTCAATATCAGCTCTCTCATCAACAAGTGCATCATGTAAATCTGCATCAGAAATGGAATGATCTGCATCATCATATGAAACCTGCAAAGGCTGAGAAGTTGCCTCATTAGGACCAGCACTAGACTGTCCATCTATAAAAAGAGGCATCAAAGTATCATACATGTCTTTGGAGCTAACAGATGTCTCCTTAATACATGAAAGCAATGGCTGAATAGCATCTTCCACAAAAACAACATCACGACTAACCAGAATGCGTTTAGTCTGTGGATGATACAGACGATAGCCTTTACTTTCAGAATTCTACCCAACAAAAATACATTTTATTGCTTTATCATCCAATTTTCTGCGATGTTGTTCAGGCACTAATGCGTATGCCAAACAACCAAAAACACGCAGATGAGCAACAGATGGCTTGCGATCATGCCAAGCCTCATATGGAGTGATAGACTGCAGTGCTTTAGTGGGACACCTGTTTAGTACATATGCTGTGCACATGACAACCTCAAGCCAGAAACTATGAGGTAAAGCCTGACTCTTGACCATACACCTCGCCATCTCCATGAGAGACCTGTTCTTCCGTTCAGCAACTCCATTCTGTTGAGGTGTATACAACACTGTACACTGGTGTTTTATCCCACATTCAGCCATAAATGCATTAAAATGAGAAGACATATATTCCCCCCCTCGATCAGAACGGAGGGCGCCCATTTTACATGCTGACAGATTTTCAGCCAAAACCAAAAACTGTTTAACGCACAGCAACACTTCAGACTTTTCTTTGAGTGGATATACCCATGCATGCCTGGAAAAATCATCAAGGAAAGTCACGAATAAAAGGTAATTTCCAAAAGAGGGTGTCTGCATAGGACCACAAACATCACTATGTACAAGCTACAATTTCTATGTAGCCCGAACTAAACCATCTTTTGGAAAGGAGGAACGCTGCATTTTGCCCAAAATACAGCCTTCACAAACATGTTTTCTAGGTGCCTCAAGTTTGGGCAAAGAGGACACCATTTCACATTTTTGCAGGCGTAGCAAACTAGCAAAATTCAGATGACCAAAGCGTGCATGCCAAAGCTTTGCATCTGACATAACCTGAGAATCATTTACTGCACATGCCAAATCATTTACAGATCTTTCATAGTCTATGAGCTTATACAACCCATGACATAAAATGTCAGAAGCAATAATCACATCGCCATTTGACAGATCATGAGCTGTACATCTGTCATCAACAAATTTCACAACCAAGCCAATCTTGGCTAATGCAGAAACTAATAACAGATTCTTCTTGATCCATGGCACAAATAAAGCATCTGACAAAGTGAAAGAACTACCATCAGCAGTAGTCAAAATGATCTTACCAACTCCCATAACAAGATAAGAGGATTTGTTGGCGCATGTAACAGTATTCCTTGTAGGGGCAGGCTCGAGTGAAGAGAAGAAACTACGCTATGAGGTAATATGTTTGGTCGCCCCACTGTCAAAATACCAAACATCTGAGTCTACTACAGACATGCACTGCTCATGAGAAGATGGGTCAAAACTGCAGACAGTAGTAAATGCCCATTCTTCTTCCTGCACAAGATTTGTAGACTCTGTTTTTGGTGTAGAGGCCTCTGCAACAACCATTCCAGCCTCTTTCTTCTTAGCCTCTTTAGCAGCCAGTTTTGGACAATTCTTTATGATATGATCATTCCCTTTACAATACTTACAAAACAATTTTTGCTTTTCTGATTTCTTCTCATCTTTATCTTCCTTCTTCGAATATGCAGAATTAGCAGATTTCTGCTTACTAGTTGAAGAGCTCCATTTTCCTTTGCCCTTCTGACTAGCCAGGAAACCTTGATCTACAACTCGCATAATGGACCTGTTTTGCCTGGACTGATCTTCCTGCAACAAAACAGAGATTAACTCCTCAAATGATAAGGCATTGGATTGCCTTTCATCATCAACAGAAGAGTAGAAGCAAAACTCTGATATGAATCAGGAAGACCATTTAGAACGGTCTGCACAAGTGAGCTATCTAGTATAACCTCATCAACAGAAATCAACTGTTCCTTCAAGTCTTTGATCTTCGTTAGGAAATTGTCCATAGAATCACCTTCATTCATGTGCTCACTCTCCCACTGTTTTTGGAGGTAAGCAACATGAGCCTCATTCCTAGCTTGGTACAATGTGGTAAGTGTATCCCAAGCATCCTTAGCTGTTCTGCAAGAGCGAATGTGAAGAATAATGGCACGTTTGACAGACAAAGCTATCAATGCATATGCCTGGGCATCTGTGCCATCCCAACGAATGTGCTCTACAGTAGGTGCAGCAAAAACAGTAGCACGAACAGGAATCTGTGGAATATCATCTTCGACACCATCTTCATCAGCTCTAGCACCTATATTTGCAGTCTGTAGTCAGAGGTGTAACAGGACATGTTTCAACACCCTGCACAATGTTCCACAATCCTTTTGCAACCAATACATGCCGCATCATATAAGCCCATAACGGGTAGTTGGTACCATCCAACTTATCCTCAACAGCCAACATACGGAATACATCACTGCTTTCAGCCATGGCCGGTGACTAAAATACCTTGATGCAAAAAATTGACTGTATCTCAAAAAGTTGAACAGAACTGCCCAAACGAATTCCGCTAGACTTGTAGCAGACTTCAAGATGCTTATACTGGTGAACAAAAACTGGTATATACCTTTGGCACAAAAAGATGAAATAGCCTGCATAAGCGCAGCAATAGTGCGTTCAGAGGCCGAAATGAGCTTAGATCGCGATTTCGGCACCACAAAGCGAAGCAGTTTTGATCTCTGAAACACCCTGCGTATGCTCACCAAATTTTGTGTGAATCTGGGACAGCAAACGGAGGAGTGTCGATGGCGCCCTAGATGAAGCGACGACCTGCTCTGATACCAATTGTTGGAGATAGACGTATGCGAAAGCACGTGAACAACACAAGGAAGAAGAAGAAGCTTGGAGCACAAACACACAATACTGAATGTATTACTAGAGAATACAAAGATTAGTAGCCCAATAGGGCAATAGGCGTATATACATGCCGAGGGAAAAAAACCTCCTAAAGAGGGAAAAAAGTACCCCGGCAGTCCTAGTGTGTTCACACACATGACTACCTAAATATATCAACACCTCTTCTTCTTCTTGAATTCATTTTTCTTGTTCCTTACGTTTCTTAGCAGGGTTGAGTCGATTTGGCATCTCCTCTGTGAGGGGTTCTCGATATAATTTAACTCTACATCCACTAATGTAACTTGGTAGGATGTCACCTTCTAGAGTGGCTTCTTAGCTATCTGCTCTCGAATATAGTGGTAGTGTACCTCTATATGCTTTGTCCTTGCATGATGCACTGGATTCTTTGTTATAGCTATAGCACTCTAGCTATCTGAAAATATCTGAATGGATTCATGTACTCTCACATCAATATAACTGAAAATTTTCTGCAACCAAACTGACTCTAGAGTAACTGTAAATGTTGCACGATATTTAGCTTCACGCGATGAAGTGGCAATAGTGGGTTGTCTCTTCAAAAGCCATGAGATAAGACAATCTCCAAGATAAAAACAAAATCCACTAGTACTTCTTGTTGTGTCTCTATCACCTGCCCAATCACAATCTAAAAATCCTTTTAGTAACAAATGTGTAGATTTCCAAAATACCATAGCAAAATTTGAAGTTCCCTTCATATATTAAAAGATTCACTTTACTGCTTTCCAATGTAACACTGTCGGATTCTGCATGAACCTTGATACTTGAGAAACTACAAACTGTATATCAAGACGTGTATTACGTAGATATATCAAGCAACCAATTGCTTGACGATATAAAGTAGCATTAAATGACTCTGCATCTGCTACCATATGTAAAGATGCGTTTTGATCCATAGGTGTTTGCATAGGTTTAGAATCACTCATCTAAAACCTCCCCAAAAGTTTCTCAATGTACTTATGCTGTGTCATATAGATACACTCATCTCGAAACAAAAACTGAATCCCAAGATAATAATTCAAAATGCCTAAATCATTCACATCAAATGTTTGCTTCAATTGTTCTTTGAACATCTGCAAATCTTCATCTCTGGGACCTGTGACTTTAAAATCATCCACATAAATGATTGCTATAATCATCATATGGTTCAGCTTTTACTTAAAGAGTTGGAGCTACATCTGAGTTATGGAGATCAATGGATAAAAGATATGTATGTATCTTTTCATACCATGCTCTAGGTGCCTGTTTTAAACCATACAAAGCTTTTATAAGCTTACACACTAAGTGTTCTTTACCTGTCTCTTGAAAACCTTCTAGCTGCTGAATATATACATCCTCATGTAATTTAGAAAAGAAGTCTTAATGCCAAGTTGATATATATGCCAACCAAAATGTGCTGCTAAAGCAAGTATTGACCTAATAAAAATCATCCTAGACGAGGAGCTAATGTCTCATCATAATCAATACCTTTTTGTTGTGCATATCCTTTGAGAACTAACCTGGCCTTGTATCTATCAATAGTACCAACTGCTTTCCTTTTGATTTTGAAGATCCATTTTTCACCTATAGTTTTCTTTCCCTCTGGTAACTCACATAGCTGCCAAGTTTGATTCTTATGAATAGAATCAATCTCTTCTTGCATAACTTTTCTCCAAATAGGAATGTTAAGTGCATATTTAACACATGCACGTTCACCTTCAACAGTTGTAAGTGCCAAAATATCATGAATCTCAAAGCCTTCAGCAAAACTTACATGATCTTTTTGTTGTTTCTGTCTAATCTGACTTCTTGTTCTTATATGATCTTGTTGTTGTTGTCTAGTCTGACTCCTTGTTCTTCTAGAAAAAGTCTTTATACCACTATCTTTCCAAGTATGATATAACCACGTAGGTGTATCCTTAAATAGTGGTGAAACTCGTTCTGAACTTTCAGCTTCCACAGGTTCTGGAACTTGCCTTGCCGAGGTACTAGGACTTTTTGGAACTCTAACTTCTTCCATTTCTCGAACCAAAGTCTCTTGTGGAACTGAATCTGTAAAAGGTTGTGAAATTCCTCTTTGTTCAACTCTTTCTTGAATCCTAGGAATTTTAACTTCCTCCTGATATGGCTGAACATGTACATCCAGAATCTTTCTAAAAAATCCATAGTCATTTTCACTAATGAACTCTGGAATTTTTGCTTCTTTATCATAAACTTTATTTTCAACAATATAGGCATTACGTGAAAGAATAACTTCACCTGTTTTTGGAACATAAAACCTATATCCCTTACTCTCAACATGATATCCAATAAAAACAGCTTTCTTTGCCTTTACATCTAGTTTTCCTCGGTCCTTTTTCTCAATATGTACATAAGAAAGTGATCCAAACACTCTGAAATAACTCACATTAGGTTTTCTACATAATAAGCTTCATAAGGTGTGATTACCTTTAAAGCTTTTGTAGATGACATGTTCAAAATGTGATTAGTTGTATGTACTGCATCAAACCAAAATTTCGGTGAAAGGTTCTTGGACGCCATCATGCTACGCATCATCTCAACAAGTACTCTATTCTTTCTTTCTACAACACCATTCTGTTGAAGAGTATAAGCAATAGTAAGGTGTCGAGTAATACCTTTCTCAGCAAGAACTGTTTGGAACTCATTTGACAAATATTCTCCACCTCTATCACTTCTGAGAATCTGGATAGTTTCCTATCTTTCATTTTCAACCATAGCTACAAACTTCTTGAACATAGGAAAGACTTCTGACTTCAACATAAGACCATAGATCCATGAGTATCTTGTAAAATTATCAACAAAACAAAATACATGAAGCCCTGAATAGATTCTACTCTCATAGGTCCATTCACATCTGAATGAATAATTTGCAATTTCTTGGTAGCTGTAATATGACCATGTTTCTTGAAAGGTAGTTTATGCATCTTACCTTCAAGACAACCTTCACATATATCTAAATCATCTGGTAGCTTGAATGAGGGTAAGCTCTCAACCATACCTATATTTTTGATACTCTTGAGAGCTCCAAAACTAATATGTCCAAATCTTTCATGCCATAGCTTCATATCTTCCATTGGTGATGAAGATTTGACCGCATATGCCTGACTGATTTTTGACAAAACAAAGATCCTTCCTCTATGCTTACCTTGTAAAATACACTTGTTGTATTTGTGTGATAAGATCTTACAAAGATCTCTCTCAAATACAACTTTAAAACCATCACCTAGAAATGTAGATATAGATAGCAGATTCTTGTTCATTTCAGGCACATATAGAACATCTAAAATCTGAAAACTACCACCTTCTCTTGACTTTAGGGTTACTGTACCTATTCCCACAACATCCAAATCATTGCCATCTGCAATAGTAACTCTTCTACCTGAAGAATAGGAAAGATAAGAAAACACATCTCTACAACCTGTCATATGCTTTGTAGCACCTGAGTCAAATATCTAAGGACTTGCTAAAAGAACTTGTAAAGCTGCCTGATCAAAAGCTACTTCCTCAATGGTGATACATGCATAAGAATCACCTTGAGATTTCCCTTTTTTTATCATCTTCTGCAACATTACCTGATGCCTTTTTCTTTTTTGCTTCAATCCTTTTATAACATGCTGCTTTTGAATGTCCAGGTTTCTTGCAGTAAAAACATATTACTTCCTTCTTCTTAGAAGACTTCTCTTTAGATGTAGTAGAAACAGAATCTGAAGTAGAAGGTGAAAGGGACCTACTTTCCTTCTTGGATTGCTTTTCCTTCTTATCCTTGTTCTTCTTTTTACCCTTTGATGAAGATAAAAGTGCTTCTTCATTCTCTTCCATTCCCTTCAATTGATCTTCATCGTGAAGTAACAAGAACTCTAGCTCTTCAAATGTAACCTCTCTATCTCTTATGGTAAGGGTAAGAGTGGTTATAAAAGATCGATATGAAATAAGAAGTGAATTAATGAGCGTATTTGCCATTTCTTCATCTGATATCTCAACTCCTACATTTAGAAGTTGATCTCTCAGGTCAATGAGTCTCGTAATGTGGGTTTGAATTGACTCACCAGCCTTCATCCTTGTATTTGCTAGTTGTCTCCTCAAGTGCGCTTTCCTAGCAAGATTTCTGCTCTGAAAAAGATTCTCAAGCTTTAGCCAAGCTTGTCTAGAACTTCTGCAAGATCTTATCTATGGTAGAATATGCTTTTTAACACTCATTGCTATGAATAAAAGTGCTAAAGCATCTCTCGCATCCCACCTTGCCTAATCTTCAGTAGGAGGAATTATAGGTAAAGACCTACCTGTGACTCTAGATGTCGAAGTAGTTACCTCCTCTTCAATTGATTCTGTAATAGTAACTCCAATACCTCTTGAAGCTATTATAGCTCCTTCTTTGCCTTCTCGTCTGGGTCTTTTTAAGGATCCATTGACGATACTCCATAAATCCTTTGTCACTAAAATATTCATCATCATGAAACTCCACATGGGATAATTAGAAGATCCATCCAACTTGTCTTCAATCTCAATTCTAATCTCACTCATGGGGCCCCAGGATCGTTCCAAACTAAAACCTTTTGAGCATACACACTTAATCAATTAAGATCATAAGTGAGAGATAGAAAGAAAGAGATCTTGAGACAAGGATAGAGAACGTAAGCCAAATCTTACTCACTAGAAAATAGATGTCCAAATTACAACATGGGAGTACTACTCAACCATATAAAGTGGTGCACTCACTAATGGAAGAATATCCAAGAAGATGATGATACAAAATTTAGATTATGTTGAAATAATCTAAGTGTGTGAAGTGAATGAGCAACGAGGCTAACCTTATTCTCACAAAATAGTGTAACAAAATTGTAAATCTCCAATCCTAATAATGAGATTAGGGTAGAGAAACCCTAAAAACAAAATATAAGGTTAACTCACAAAGGATAGTTACCACCACCTTGTAGAAGACTTCTTGCTCCAAGAGAGTAGCCTCTTCTTCACCAAATCTTCACCTCCAAAGCTTCAGAACACCAAAAGTTGGCTTGTGATCTTTGAGTGATTATACAACAATGAGCAATACCCTCATTATATAGCTTTGAGACCTATCCAAAAGCATACTTCAAAAAGCCTTCACTATTGATTAAAACAAAAGCTATTGAAAATCTTATCGTGAATATTTGGCGCCATGCACGTTTGCTTTTTCGATCATTGCTTTGCCAATAACTAAAAAACTTTATTCGCTACAAGAATGACATTGTCAGGAATCGAACTCGTGTGGCATGTATGGAAGGTCGTTGTGCTATCCAAGGTGCCCAATGCCTTTTGTTTTACAAGTGCATACTATAATTATTGTATAACTATAGGCTCAGGATTTTGGGACCATATTGACGTTGATTCCAACAACATCTCTATGAGAGTAGTCTTTGAGATTGAATTTGGTTGTAACACCTAAGTGTTGCAAATACAAAGAATTGGTTCCTCAATCTTGTACCACTTGCAACTGTCCCATAAATGGTCTTCCCAAAATCATCTCACACGCCTGATTTTTGCTAAAGTCACATATGGCAAAGGTATATTAAAACTCTACACCACATGTAGTGAGAGTTATTCCTTCTAGTAGTCCGAAGGGTCTTTCTATGTGACCATCGGCCATCTGCAATTTCATTCTCGTTGGCTTGAGTGCTAGCTTGCCCCAACCCTTCCATAGGGAAGTGGTAGCAATTGCAACTCCTGCACCTGAGTCCAAAATTGCCTTAGTTGTGTACCCTTGATGGGTGATGGGAAGATAGGTGTTTCCTTCTTCTCCTTCGCTCATGTATCATATCTTGTCCAAGGGTATTTCTCGCATTGTTCTATGAGATCCTACCTTGGAACGAGGTTTAGCTCCTTCTGGCACTTGGTTGGCTATGTGTTTCCACAATTCTGGTTTAACTTTGAGTAGCTCTTCTAAAGTGAGATTGCCCTGCACTTTAGTGTGTTTCACTACCTCTGTGATCCTAAGTATGACTAAGTCTTTGTTTCTTATCATGATTGTGGGTGCTCTCATACAAATAGACTTAGCTTCCCATGGTCCCGTGAAATGGGGTAGTTCTTGTAAGGAATTAGACTCGAAGTTTAATCTCTCATGATATTGGGCACTCTCCTGTTCTCCATAAATGGAAGGAATGTCTTGTGGGAATTGATCGTGCGCATCATCCACCAATTCAATTGGAGGAGGATTTTCGCTTTCTTTAGCCCATTTCTCTTCTTGAATCTCTCTTAGAAATTTTGGGGAATATCGATTCATAGAAGAAGATGTGTCTGGTCTTGTGGAGTCAAGTACATAAGCATCCTTGAGCGGAATGCTCATTCTTCCACTGGCCTTGTCCTTACCTTGAGAGATAGGGTCCTTTTTCGATTTTGCAGTTAGCCTCTCCAATCTTTCTAATCGTCCATCAAAATATAATTGAGTCCTGGCTGAACTAGAGTAGTTAAAGAGCCGACTGGCTTAAAACATGGTTTGAGCCAATTCCACCATCTTAGCACAAAGTTTAGTTCATTCGAGCTCTAGGTCAGCCCTAGGTAGCACTTTTCATGATCCGTTACATTTGGCCCTTCTTGTAGTCTAGTTTGATATGCTTTAAGCATCATTTCTATGTCCTTGGGAGTGGGATTTGCTAAGACTGATCCTACTCTAGGTGGGGGTGGGGTTGTGTGAGGTGAGTTAGAAGGTGGTGGGTTGGATGGTGATGGGAATGGTGGTGGTGGATTTGTGTGAGAGTGCATTTGAGATGTGAGTTCAATTATCTTCGCTTTTGTTTCCCTTAGGCTTTCCTCAAGTTCGCTAATCTTCCTTGCCCATTTCCGTTTCATTCTCACTCGCCTATTCCTCCAAGCTCATGTCCTCTTCTAATTTTGACTCTCAATCTCGCTAACCTCAGAGTTTCGTTCCTCACCTAAGTCTTGGTTTTGCTTAAGTGCCTGAGCTCTCATAATGAAGTCCTTACATTGGGGTCGTGGAAGTCACACTTCCCGTGGAGTTTACCACTAACGCAATAACATTGATAGGAGTGATTTTTGGCATATTGATGGGGTTCTTGGGACAATCTCGTAATAGGTGCTCCTTCCCACAATCTGGATATAAACCCTAAATTGTCACATATTGGGTTTGTGTAGGTGCAGGCATAGGGCAATCTCGAATGAGGTGATCTCCCTGACATCGGTAGCATGGTCCTCTAGGGAATGGGGGTTTTACCTACCTAGGTTGAGGTCTAGAGTTGGGGTTTGCATACATGACATTTGCATACTCTAGCTCCCAACTAGGTTCACTCAATTCTTCATAATAATAGGACTCATTATGCTCTAGTGACTACATGTAGTAAGCTTGTGGTCTATCAATATGAGTGTAGTCAAAACTTTGGTCACTTGGGTCACTTTATGAGAGCAATGGTGTCACTGGCACTAAAGCTCTATTCAAATTTTCTTCTACAGCTGCATACTTCACTGAAATCACATTGGCTGGAGGAGGGGGTTGCTGCGCTAGAATTGGTTGAGGTCTCTGTCGCCCTTGATAGGGTGATTGATAGGATTGTTGGGACCTACCATATTGCTGTTGTGCGTACTAATTTTGGTATTTTCCTTATTGTGAATACATCTTAGGAAAATTTTGTCTAACAACTTGTTTATTATATGTGCAATCTTGTGTAGTGTGGTTGGTGTATCTCCTTTCTATGGTCTAGTATTGGCTGTTAGGCTTCACTTGGGGTTGAGCCATGATAGGGCACACATTAGGCATATGGCCTCCTCCACATGTATAGCATCATTTTTCTAGGGAAAATCTAGGAATCTGCTTGCTAGAGACTCCTAATTTCTAAGCTACCTTCTCTGCCAGATCCTCAATCGATGTGGATTCTGTGGAAGTGAAGCTAGTAGCACTATCTGAGTCTTTATAGATCTTTGAAAGCTCTAATTCCTCCCCTATATTATCCTCGATGTCTATGCACATGCATACACACTCTTCTATGGATCTAGGGTCCTTCAAGTACATGCATGTCTTCCATGTTCTGAGACCACAAAGATCCTTTTTGATGCATTATCTAGGTAGATCACTTTGCCTGGGTGATCAAGATCTTTGAATTCATAGATGAAAAGCGCTCCTACTTTGTTAGCTTGCTCAGGCTTATACCTCCAAAAAGCCTCATCCGTCTCTCGATTCAAGAGAAAACCTATGCTCCTATTGTCTTGGGGAACCCACTCTAGAGTGATTATTCTAGTCAGAACCAACTTGCCTCAAGGGGTTTTTAGCTCCTTTCCTAAGTTCCCTTGCTCTATGTCACCTATTTCGGTCTCTGAGGTTATGTTGCCAAATTTGTCTGTCCTTTCTGGTTGGCTAGTGACCTCATACATTGTTCCTTCTTTATCTATGTAGGAACCATTTTCAAATTTGACTATAGGGTGTTCTAATCCAATGGGCTGATCCGGGTTTTTAATTTGGACAACAGATCTTCTCAAACCATCATCATAGATATGAGCACCTAATCGATTGGTCTGGATATATTCCAGTTGAGTCTTGTAGGGACCTTCTGGTTTTTCTAGGTATGCCACTCCTGAGCTACCTACAGGTCTCTCCATGATGTACGACATCTCAAAGTCACTAGTTTCTGAGTTTAGAGCGTAGGGGTAGCCACTCAGCTGTTGGACCCAAGACCTAGGGGTATGCTTTACACTAGCCTCTGATGATCTAACAGAGCTCTATCGTACCTACGCAAGCTACTAGAGATGGTGGTACAGCTAGAACATGCAGCAAAAGCTCAAAAACACACAAAAAATAGATCACATGCAAGCTCTCTCTCGCTCTCTCTCACAAGTGAAATGAAGGAAATGAGGTGGATAGGGAAATATGAACAAACAATTGAAATTTTTGTGAAGATGGAGATGGAGGTGGGAGATGGTGATGGTGATGATGATGGTGATGATGGTGATGCAAAAAACAAGAAAAAATGAAGAAAAGTAAGGAAAATTAAGGATATTACCTATGACTCCAATGTCTCAACTCTACATCTTACCATCACATGCTCATCCTCGAAGCTCTCTCCCCGGCAACGGCGCCAAATTTGGTGTCACTCTAGCACAATGGCAAGTACCAACGTGAGGAGATCCACCTCATAATTGTCAATCCGTGGAGATGTGAGGACTACTATGAAGACTATGAGCAAGTGATGGCCCAAGTGCATGAGTGAGAAGCACACAAACATGCACACACACACACACACGTGCACACAAGGCAAGAACAAGGAGAGGAACAATGGAGTTCTTTGCATTACTCAAAAAGTCTCTTACACAAGCTCAAATCACTAACAATCTAACCCCAAAAATGAGCTCTCTAGCTCTTTTTACAGTTTTTTTTACTAGCTTTGGCCTTGTCCAGACCTAGTGTCTGGCCTAGTTAAAAATTAGGTTGTAGAGCTTATTTGAGGGCTCAAATGGAATCTAAAAATTATGAAAATTGGTGTGTAGCTAATTCTAATACTCCTCAAGCTCGAGGACTCCTCGGCTTGAACAAAATGGAGTCGATTCTACCAAAAACAGGATTTACAATGTTTTTGTAGTGATGAAAATCACTCTTAATTGGAAGCAATTTTAGGAAAAAATGATTGGGCCTCTTTGTTGGATTGTGCTTGACTGCTCTTTGTTCCTGTATGCTCCTCTTATAGCTTTTATGCCAACACCATGCTCTAATTGAGGTTGATGTTTCCAAAGATTTAAATACCCAGATTGTCATCAAGGACTCTAGAGGGGCCAAGCTTCATACACAGAAAGTCATGTATAGGAACTTACCTAATGCTTGCTATAACTGCTACAAACAGGGGAACCTTATTAAAGATTGTCCCCTCCTTCAAAAACAATAGGATTCAAGTAGTGAGGAAAAAACTGATTGTGCCCAAGTACCTAATGGTAATACAAGCTCTTCGGGTAAAAAAAATCGCCAAAAAACAAAAAAAAAAAGGATACAAATTTGAAAATATGTATGATATTATGTTAGAAGATATCTCTAATCCTTTTGAAGATAAAGTGCAACAGGAGGACTCCTTAAGCTCATAAAGTCAAGAAGAAAACCTGGACCCCAACAGGGTAAGGTCTAACAAGCAGACTAAAGGTTGGACAATTATAGGTGAAAAGCCTACCAAAGACATCTTAAGCAAGGAATGGAAGGTGATTGGAAGGAAAAATAAAGTCCTATCTGAGTCTTGCTCACCTCAAGGCAACACAAAGTTCATCAATCAGGTATGTAGCTATACTCCTATAATGTTAGAATCATTTGGCCAAGAGTTAGAGGCTATGGATCAGGAAACCTTCGATCACATGGATGTTGAAGGTGATGCCAATGAAATTGTCCCCATGTCGCAGGATGTGGATTTGTCAAAGATCCTTCCTCAGGTAGTAAACCCAAAAGAAAGGAAATACAGCTAGCAAGCCTGTCAAGAGAAGTCGCAAATAACCCTCTGTTTATCATGTTAGATCTCTCTATAGTTTCCATCAATGTAAAGGGTCTTATCGACCTTGTGCGACCTAAAATGGGCAATTCTTGGCTTAAATCGCTTCCTAGAATGCCTGATGTTCTGTATTTGCAGGAAGTCGAAACTGGAGGCTCCCACCTTAAGCTGTATCTTAACATTATCTCTTCTTTTTATAGCTGGTATTATAATCAACACCTGAATAGTAAGGGGGGTGCTATAATTGGGTTATCTAACTCCATTGTTCGCTTTTTTTTAGCAACTTATTTCAGTGGTGTTCTGTGTCTTTAGTTGCCCCCTTCAACTATTCCATTGTTTCTTTATATGCTTCTAACTCTTCTTTGGATAGGAAGTTGTGTTGGGAAGAGCTTTGCAATGTTAATGGGCCTGTCATTATTGTTGGGGACTTTAACATGGTTACTATTGTTAAAGATGGGAAAGTAAAGGTTCTTGCATTAGGGGGGCTGAAAAATTGTTTGGAATGCTATGTGTGATTATCATGTTATTTCTTATATTTCCTCCAATTTTGGGTTTACCTGGTATAATAAACAAGCTAGTCTCAATTATAGATCTGCTAGGCTTGATAGGTGCTATGCTAATACTAATATCATTCAGGATTGTTGGGACATCAATGTCTCCATTGACCACACTTTGTTAATGACTAACCACGAGCTGCTTTGTGTGCCTTTTAGAAAGGGGAACCCCTCTTACAATGTCGGTTGGCCTCACAATGACTCTAGCCTTCTTAGGTTGCCTTGTATCATGTCCAAAATGAAAGATATTTTTTATTTTCACTTTAATATGGAGATCCCCCCTTTTACTACCTAGGAAATAACTATTAGAGACGGTCAAGCCCTGTTCACTCAGTATAAGAAGTGTGCCTTAGATATTAGAGCTCAAAGGAGATCCTCGATTATGAATGAGTTGAACTCACTTGATGCTAACTCTCAAGTGTACATTGATTGTTCTCTGAGATTGTGCAAGGAGAAATACCTTGAAGCTAAACACTCTCTTGCTTTGTCAAAGGAGTTCTGGAGTGGGAACTTGGACAGAAATAACAAACATATGTTCTCTCTTATGAAAAAAAGGAAAGTTAGGGACTTTGTCCCCTCTATTAAGAAGGAGGATGGGGGATTTACTATGAACATTGAAGAGACTCTGGAGGAGGCCAAAAGCTTTTTTATGGATGTTTTCTCTTTGTCTCCCAAGTGGGGGGAGGACATCTAGAGGGCCAGAGCTAGTATTTCCATGAAAAGGAAAAAAATGATTCCACAGAGCCTGGTTCCCATCTTGGACCTGCCCCTCACTGTCGGTGAGATCAAAGAAACCATCAATAAATTTGAGATCAAAGAAACCATCATAAATTGAAACCTTGCAAGTCTCCTTTGATGGATGGTTTACCTAATGAATTCTTTATGATCCTAAAAGACTTTCTCACTCCTTATATTCTTTTGATTTGGGAAGAGGTTTCTAGCAAGGGGTTTCTCCCCTGCAAAATCAACATAGGGGTTATTAGACTTATTCATAAAAGGGGCTCCAAAGATGACCTAAATAACTAGAGGCATATTACTTTTTTCTGCACCATTTACAAAATCTCTGCTTCCACCTTGGCTAGAAAATTTAGTCCTTTGTTGAACCAGTTCATCCTCCTTGAGAAAAAGGGGTTTATCAAAGGGAGGTACATTCTTGATGCTATCATCTTGCTCTGGGAAGATATGGATTTTGTTAATTAGAAAGGGCAAGACTACCACTTCTTTAAAATTGACTTTGACAAGGCCTATGATAGGATAGAGTGGGACTTCATTCTTCAGTCCTTGCATGACTTGGGATTGGGTAGAAGGTTCATCAAGTATGTGAGTACTCTTTTTGGGAATGCTTTCTCTAGAATTGCAATCAATGGCCACCTTTCTAAACCCTTCAAACTTTTGAGATCTATTAGGCAAGGGTGTCCCCTAGCATCCCTTCTTTTTGCTATTGCTAGTGACTCTTTGTGTTGGCTTGTGAAAGATGCTATCTCTGATGGTTCTATAAAAGCAATTTCCATTCCTAACTCCCCTTCCCCCTTGTGCTTACAATTATTTGCTGATGACACTAATGTTGTATTGAATGCAAATGAGGAATCTCTTAATAAATTTCTCGACTGTCTAGATACTTTTTGTTTAGCAAGTGGTTCTCAAGTCAATCACACAAAAATTGGCTTTAAAGCCTCCAACAACAAAGTTCCTGGAAGAATTGTCAACCTAGGTTGTAACTTGATAAAGGAAGGAAAATTTTTAGGTTGCTTGGGATATCAATGGGCTTTAAGGCCTCTTTTGCTCAAAAGTGGGATTGGGTGTGTGAAAAATTTTTAAAAAGCTTATCCCTTTGGTTTGATGCTAACAGACCCTCCCCCATAGAACCTTCATTCTTAATCACTATCTGTTGCCTAAACTTGTGTATTTTTTGTCTTGCTGGTCCCCTACCAAAAAACAATTGGAGCAGGTAATAACCTTGGCCAAAAGATTCCTTTGGGGTGGCAATGCTCAACAAAAGAAAATTTCTAGAGTCTCCTGGGAAACTTGCTGTCTTCCAAAGGACTAGGGAGGGATTGGGTTACTTTGCCCCAAAAAAAATGCCTGACAATATGGCAGCCAAGTGGATTCTTAGGAGCATTGGTTGCAATGACATATGGGTTGTTTTACTTCACAAAAATCTTACTAAGTTCTATCTTACTGATTACAGATCGTGGACCAACATTAGGGTTTGGGACATCATTTTTGGCCCTCATTCTATATCCCCAGTTGGTAGCCCTCTAGTTTGTAGGTTTTGGAATGCTTGGTTTAAAGCAAAGTCTATCTTTATCCCCCCCAATGATATGGTCTGTGTCTCTGACTTCTACTTGCAGGAATCGCCTTGGTTGGGTTGGCTGGCCTTCTAGAGTAAATGTAACCTGGCTATAAAAGAACACAAATGCCATAAGTTTTCCTACAAGTCTTGGCAAGATTTTATGGCTGATGGTGAGGTAAAACCAAACCATATCATCTCTGAAGAATCTAACTCTTCTCTTTCTTGTTTGCAGGTGCTTCTCCATCACAAGAGACTGTTGGAAGAAAAGTTGCAAACCTACTGTAGGAAAGTGCTCAAGTTGTAGAAAGTAGCCAAAGTAATATATATGAAGTTCAAACAAAAAAAAGGGAATGTAGAAATCATCACCCCAAAGTTGAACAACAAATGGAAGTTAAGTTGGACTCCTCATCAGTGATCCTATAGATTTAAAGCTCTATGGGCTTACCCTGACAGTAGCAAACATTCCTTTTTCCAATGGCTTATTGTACATCAAGGACTGTGGGTGGGCCCTAGAGTCAAAAAAAATTTGTTGATAAAGGCAAATATTCATTTTGTGGCAGGGTGGAGGATGTTATCCACTTGTTTTTTGAATATTCCCATGCCAAGAAATTTTGGTTGCTTGTGGATTTATATCTTCAAAGCATCAAAGCCCCTAAGCTGAGAATGGTGGATGTCATGTTGGGTTGCTGCCACAACATGGACCTATTGTTATGGAACACCTAGAGAGGCCATATCTTATGGGCCATCTGGAGTAGCAGGAATAATAAAGTGTTTGGTAGTGGGAGCAAAAAAAATATCACATCACTCTACCTCTTATTTTGAGGAACTTGGCTAACTCTTGTATTAAAGGCATTGTAAAACCCCCTCTTGAGTCAAATGAAATGTTTTGTATGTTGTATAAGTGTAGGTATACCAATTGGAAAGCCCTACTAGGTCATTACTATTCCCATCACAGATTTGGGATGTTGGTCTCTTTGTAACCTGACTATGGTGCTCAGTGGCTCCTACCCCCTGCATTGATGTAACTGTTCTCCATCAATTTAAATTTTCCTGTTTTCTTAAAAAAAAAAAGCCCTCGATTCTTTCATTCTCTCTTGGTTTTATCCCCTCAAAGCTCATACTCAAAATCTCTTGAAGTGGAAGAATTATTGAAGCATTCTCATAAGTGTTTTTGGGGTATCTTCATTGGCATTAGGCACCACTTCACTCCAAAACTCAAGGGTAATTTGCAATTTATTGTAACTACTCTAGAGACATTTTTTTTCCACCAAATTTGACACTCCTCTAAGGGATAATTTGTATCTTTCCCAAGGACCCAACTCTCACTAGTTGGCACTTTTGGCACTAAGTGCCTCACCTCATTGTACATCAAGAAGATAAGAAAGAGGAGTATTGTGTGTGTGCCTTGGGAGGCTAATCTAAGCTTGCAAGTGTGACTTTCTCTGTGTGCAATGGGCTACTCTAAGCCCTCCTCTCGCATCGACTTGTCTCGATTTTGTGCAAGTCTAGGGCTATTCTAAGACCCCCCCTCTCTCCAAGGTGTCTCATCTACAAGTGTTAGGCTATTCTAAATCCCTCCCCCTACCCCAATTCAATTTTTTGTGTCAAATTTAGGTTATCATTCTTGATCACCTCTTGGCCTTTTGGAGCATTTAGTCATTGGCTTCAAGGATCTTAAATATCTTCATGTCAAATGTTGTTAATTTTGCCTCCACCCCTAGTGGGATCGTGTCGAAAATCAAACACCCATACTTAAGAAGTTAGACCCACATGTGAATGACATATCTTCATGAAGAGCCAATATTTGTTTGAGAATCCATGGGGGTGCATGGTGTGTCTTGAAGGGTTGATGCCTCTCTCAAGTTGGAAACCATAGCTAGAAGGGATTCATTTGGATGCATGATCATTGTTTGCCTCTCACTTTTTTGCTTGATGCATCTCAAGGTTTCTTATGCACATCATGCAAGGATTATTGCTACTATGGTTTGAGCACCTTCTAGGTATGCATTTATGATCATTGGCCATGTTAGTGGGATGACCACTTGTGGTTCATGTTTGATAATTGAGGGTTTCATTTGTTAGTGGGCTGGATATTCATGATTCTTGGATCCTCATAGGACTTGGGCACCTATTGTATGCATGTTTGCTTCTACTTGTGAGGGTTTCATTTGTTAGTGGGTTGGATAGTGCATCTATGAGGGGTTCATTTGTTATTGGGCTGAATAGTGCATCTATGAGGGGTTTCATTTGCTAGTGGGTTGGATAGGCATGCTTCTTGGATCTTCATACAACTTAGAAACCTATTGTATGTATGTTTGGTTCTACTTGTGAAAAGACGTATAGACTTTTACTTGATCTCACTTCATGGGGAGGGATATTCTAATTTCATGACATGACAGGATTGAGAGTTATGTCAGACTCACTTTGGGTTTGGGACCCATCTTGTCTATCTCCATGCATCGAAAAGTTTATTTGAAGAATGCCTTTTATGCAAGTACCTTCTACAACAGTACTTAATGTACTTCTCATTTGTGCTACAAGGATCCTTTCTGCTTTACTTTCTTGTTTGGAGATATTTCAGGGTTTTTAGAATCATCTTTAAGGCATTCCATGGCTCTCGATTTTGTGATTGTCCATGCTCTTGGGTTTGTGTCCAAACCAAGAATCACGATATTTCAAAGATTGAGGGAAGGCCCTTACATTTGGAGGATCCATCACTCATGGATAAGGGGGAGAAAATCATATTCATGTGCTTCTGTGATCTTTTTGGTAATATGAGTACCACATTGGATGTAAGGAATATGCCTTTATGGGCTCTCATGTATTCTTTTACCCACATTTTGTTTTATAATACTCCTTTGAGGAGATATGCATCTATGATTTTTTTTCAGTCCTCATTTCATCTTAACAGTCCATCATGATTTTCTGCTCCTTTGGAAGAAGGAAATATCCTTCATTCATTTTGGGGCTTTTTTGCAATTGTTTTTTCTTTGTTTTGTAGGATTTTGTCATATACGCAAGTCTTTTGTGGGTTCAATGACTGCCCACTCATGGGATTGAGTTGAGACCCGCATAAAATATTCTCCAAAATAGACTTTCTGGTGTTTCTAATGATGCTTGTGATATTCTTCTCTTACCTTTGCAAAGGATGAAAAATACTAGGAGGGGGAGAGTGTTGGAAAGACTCTTGCAGCCATGTTTAAAGCATTGGACACTTGGAGCTTTGAAGGCTTGGGTGGGATTCTTCAATTTTTCACTTTTTTGTATAAGTTCCTTCATGGGAGCTCCCCTTTATTTCTTTTTAGATGTAAAATCATAAAAACCACCCTTTAGGATAAAGGCACTTCTTTTTTAAGAAAAGCTTTTCTTTTGATGGTCTTGCTCAAAGAAGCACATATCCTCATTTTAAATCTTAAGGATTCCTTTTTTATTTGATTCATATCTCCGAGGATGTCCTTACATTTAAGCCCATGTGGTCTTCCTTTTCATTTTGACCACATGTCTTTTGAATTCCCCCCTCTCCTCTTCTATAAAAGGAGAGACACTTCTTGTATTATGGGTCCCTTGGCAAAGGCCTTATGGCCACTCTGTTGAATAGAATGGAGGTTTCATTTGGTATGCATTATTCTCCTTATGCACATGTCATTTGTCCTAGTATGTAGGTTTAGGATTTAGGGTTTGTACATGTGTGAGCTTGTTCACGGTTGCTCTATGTGGCATTGGTCTGGATGACTTTGCCTATGAGTGTGGATGTGTGTTGCTTGCACTTCTTGCAACTCCACTTGGAAGAGCCTCTCTCTTCCATGCAAGGCGGTTTGGGTCAATTACTCTCCTATTCTCAACAACTTCAGAATTAGAATTCATTTCCTATCTTAAACTTTGTTTAATTTTATTTCTCTCTCATATCCCATCAATCCATAACTACATGATCCCATTCAATAATATGCATATTTAATGTATGTCCACAAATTGGACATCTTTACTTGAAAATGCTTAGCATACATAAGGTTTGGAGATTGAACCTCTTTAAAGAATGCATGGTATTCAAGCTTGGAGCTCCATTATATGTATGAACGTATGCGTAAAATTTCCATTCATGATATAACATGCCCACAAAATGTTCATGCCATGCTATGATGAACCTTCTCTAATCATCTTCATGTGGTGAGTCGTTTTCATACTAAATGAAAAAACTTTGGTCATTCACTTATGTTTTAAATGCATTGCTTAAGTCATTCAATACATGCACCATTATAGTTTATGCATTTCACACCTATTTCACTTGAGATGCATCTTTGATTGCATTATTCTATCACGGCAAAACAAATATAGATGAACAATTTGAAGATAAAAATTATTTGTTATCTCGTCCTCGCTTAAAAATCATTTCTGATGATTGCATAATCTTTTCTTTGTTCCTCTAGAGCTCTCTTTGCACCCATGATTAAGAAAACATTACGGTTATGATTGAATGAGGGTTTTTAGAGGAGTCTTGTTGTGGTTAACCTTGGATCTAAATATGTTGTAAACAATATCAAGACAACCCAAACATTTCCTTGCACATTCTCAATTATTGAAAGAGGATTAATGTCATGGTTTCGCATCTTCAAGGGCCACTTTGTTTACCACGTTATGGGAATGGGTTATTTTTTATCATGTTTTGACTTGAATGAAATGAGTGTGGTAAAACTTAAAAACATCAATTTAGGTCTACAAACTGAAACTTATCTTTTAAACTATGTTTTCTCTATTAGATTATCTTCTCTCTCTCATTAGCTTATTTGGACTCAAAAAATGATTAGAGCTCAATGATTTAGGTTTTGTGGTAGATGGGGCTAGAGTATGTCCATTCTGTCTCTAATGTGCATGCCAAGAATACCTTTGGCATCCCTAACTTCATATCAAATATCTCACTCAACTTGCTTTTTAGAAATGAAAATTCATAAGAGGACTTCCCAACAATCAACATATCATCGACATAAAGTATCAAGCATATCAAGCTGCCATCTGAGCATCTTTTTATGTAGAGATAATGATCCTCATTGCTTCAAGAATAGTCTTGAGAATTCATAAAAGCATGAAACATTTTGTAAGATTGTCTAGGGGATTGTTTAAGTCCATATAAGATCTTCTTCAGTTTACAAACTAGACTTTCTTTTCTAGGAACTACATAACCCTCTAGTTGTTCCACATAGATCTCATATGTAAGATCTCCATGCAAGAAAGCAGTTTTCATATTCATCTAGACTAGCTCTAAGTCCTTCATTGCAATGAATCCAAGAAAAATGTGTAGGGTAGTCACCTTGACCACTGAAGAGAAGATTTCCTCGAAATCATCACCATATTGTTGCTTAACACCCTGTGCAATAAGTCTGCTTTATACTTTGGAGAAGCACTATCTTATGTGAATTCTAGCTTATATAGCCATTTACATGGTAAAGCTTTCTTGCCCTTTGGCAAAGGTACTAAACCTCAAGCACCATTCTTGTGAATAGAATCCAACTCACTCTTCATGGCATGCTCCCACTTGGCATGATCCTCTGTCTGCACAACCTCTTTATAGGAAGAAGGCTTGCCAGCATCGGCTAGCATAACCACTAGAACATATCTATCAAGTGGATGTGAGATACATGCACAACATCTCAATGGTTTCTTAATAGGAGCATTTATATACTCATCTTATTGGACATTCTCTTAAACATCCCAATGTGTAGCATTTTTATGCATGCTAAATGGAGGACTAGTATCCTCAAACACCACTCTTCTCACGTCAACCTCCTTAATGGGTTGCTTATGCATCTTATACTCATTGAAAATGACATCACTACTTCTGATCACTGACCATGTTTTAGGGTACCATAAGCGATATCCAAATTTTCCTTCTCGACCATATCCAAGAAAGATGCATTTCTTTGACTTCTGTTCCAACTTTTTTCTAAGATTCTTGGATATATGAACATACTATTCACACCCAAAAACTCGAATGATCATAATATGGTGGCTTCCTTGTCCATAAATCTTGTGCCACTTTTAGACCTTTGGCAGCACTATGTGAAAGGTTATTCACATGAACTACAGTCAATACTGCTTCTGCCCAAAAGCCTTATGAAAGGTTTGAATGATGTAGCACAAAAACTACTCTATCCTAAATAGTTATATTCATCCTTTCACCTACACCATTCTGTTCTGGGGTATAAGGAGTTATAAACTCTCTACGAATTCCTCTAGACTAACAAAAAATATTGAACTCATGTGGGGTATACTCACCCCTATTATCTGAACATAAAGCCTTGAGATTAGTTCCTTTTTTAGTCTCAATTGAAGCAAGCCATTTTCTAAAAGTAGGGAATACTTCATCCTTCAATTGATGGGATATACCCAGACTTTTCTAGTTGCATCATCTATGAAAGTGACAAAGTAAAGAGAACTACCTAATGACCCTATGGGCATAGGAAAACACACATCTGTATGAACAATATCTAAAGGCTAAATTGAAGAGTCAACGTGCATCTTATGCATATTCCTAGTTTGCTTTCCATAATGACAATGCTCACAAAATGAAAAATTAGAGAACGATAACACAAGTAGCCAGAACAAGCAAGATTTTCCATTCCACTATGAGATATGTGGCCCAAATGGCCATGCTAAATACAATCCATGGATTATTCAGTAATAGCTAACGAGTGTTCTTTTTGTGATACAAATAAAAGATAAAGTGGGCCATCTTTGCTTCCTTATTCAATCACCATATTGCCCTTTGATATGCAAAAGGACTAAGCATAGAAAACCATCTTTTAACCAAGGTCATCAAGTTGACCGAATAACATCAAGATGCATGATAACTAAGGTACATGGCCTACATTATTGTAAGAAATGCCTTTGATGAACTCCCCTATTTTTGGGAGATGCTTGACACAGGATTTGAGGAAGAGGATGATGATGCCATTGCGCAATCTACACAAATATACTTTTTTTATTAGCTGCCCAACTGCTTCTTCTTATTCAATCATCTCCCTTCTCTTTCCATAATATAATGAGCCTCCAAATGGCCACTCACATGAGTGCCACATGGCACTCATGTGAGTGGCCATTTGGAGGCTCAGTATATCATGTGTGAGCCCATCCAAATGGAGCTTAGAGGTGATTCCCACCTCTCTCCCTTTGGACACTGCATATAACATTTCCTTCCCCTTAACTCCATTTTTGTCCCCAAAAATGGTATTGGAAGGTTTAATAGAAGGAGAGAAGCAATGAAAGAGTACTCCCACAACATCCCCATGTATCCAATGTACATGGTCATATCTCTGTGTGGTTTCCCTGTATCCTTCCCCTTAAGAAGATTCTTAGGAAGGTAGTCTAAAGCTGGGAAATCGTCTCTGAAGGGTGCTAACCCACTCCCATGTGGCACTATCTTTCCACTTTACTAGACACTCTTTATATAAGTGACTTCTCATCCATTTTTCTCGAGTGCATAGTATGCTCTCATGCTCCTGTGGAACAAATTGAACAGAAATAGGTTCTACTACCTCACTATCTGGAATGAGTTTTTCATATTCATCAAACCTTTTCTTAAGCTGACAAACATGAAATATTGGATGAATCTGGCTATTCTCTAGAAGATGGAGCTAGTAAGCCATCTTTACTATTCTCTTAAGTATTGGGAAATGTCCACCATGCCTAGGAGATATTTTTGGATAAGGTCCCATCTTCATAGTTTCAAATCTACATCGAACTCTAAGATAGACTTGCTCTCCTACCTCAAAGTTGATGCCTCTCCTTTGAGGGTCAACATAGGCTCTAGCCCTGTCCTGAGCTCTCCTAATACTATCCTTAGCAAGCCTAAGCATATCATTCATCTCTTCCAAGAAGTCCTTTCCAGCTTGAACTTTCTCATTCTATAGTCCTACTACATAAGGCTGCCATCCTAGCAAATCTACTCTACAGTAGGTGCAATAGAAATCCCAGCACGAAATATGCAGAATATCATCATCTTCAACACCTTCTACATCAGCTTCAGTACCTGTAGTAGTAATAGTTGCAGGTGTGATAGGAAGTTTTTCGACACCCTGTACAATGTTCCACAGTCCTTTTGCAACCAACACATTTTGCATCACAAGTCACAAATAGTGTGGATGCATTTGTCAACCTAGAGGGCATCACGAAGAAATCATAGTGGTCATACTTTGTTTTGAAGATTTTCTTAGATATATCATTTTCTTGAATCATTATTTGATAATATCCCTAACATAGATCTATACTTGAAAACGCTTTATCACCTCTTCAACTATTGAAAAGATCTATCAACTAACAACATTGGAAACTTGTTTTTTATGGTTGGATTGTTTAGGGATCTATAATCTACACACAATCTAATGGATCTATCTTTCTTTTGTATGACAAGAATGGGTGCGCCCAACGTGACTAACTTAGTTGAATAGAAACCTAATACATACACTCTTTGATCTGCTTCTGAACTTCCATTATCTAGAGAAATGGTAGTGGATAGAGGTTTTGAGATCTTGACTTGGTTCTCGAAAACAGATCTATAATATGATTAATGTTTCCATAGGAGGGTGGTAATAAATGGGGTAGTCTAGAAGGGAACAACCCTTTAAACTCTTTTAAAAGATCATTAAACTTAAAAAAATATATCACAATGAATAGAAGATGATGCATAAGAAACTTGTTCTTTATTATCTAAAATATTTACATTTATTCTAAGGACCAAAAAAGCTTGAGTCTTAGCTTCATTATTTACAAGTTTCTATATCTCCAAACTAAAAATCAAGGGATTCCTTGGAACATCATGCTCTCCTTTGATTTTATACATCACCCCATCACATTGGAATCCCAAAGTAATAGTGTGGTAGCTTCATGACTACGAAGGTCCTATGCTCCAAAGCCACCCTCCCATAAGACCAAGCAGACTCCGTCATGTTCATTGATTTGGAAATCCATAATATTCTTGAAGTCTTGAATTTCTAGTTTAAAATTAGAGATCATTGTTTCCAAAATGCAAGTATTTTGACACTATATCATTTCAATAATATATAGATGAAAGTCTCTATGGAATGTTCATCCTCTTGGTAAGAGGATAGTTTATGAAATTATGCATCAATAAATCACCAATTATGATCTGCATACTGCAATCTTTAACCGATCCATGTAATGTCATGAGACCCAAACCCTTGTTATTTCCACATGTACTAATACTTAGCATCAATGGTTATTGTCATAATGCATCACCTCAACTTGTCTATAATCTAAATTATCATTCAAATCAAGAGTTTGAACCATGTGAATTTGTTTTTTCCCATTCACCTTATCAACCTGAGAGAGTCTAGTGTCCCTTCCAATTGGACATGCTCTACTATTGTGTCTTGATTTTAAGTATTTAAAGCACATGTTCTCTCTTTATTCTTTCTCAAAGTCTTCCTAAGGGGAACACAATTTAAAGACACTTGATTTCTTGTTGGTGCAAACATACAAGCCCTCACACTTGGCTTAGCTTGGAAAGTAATATGTGGAAGCATTTGATGGATCATGTGAAACCTAGCTCGTAATTTCTTGATCATTCACCATTGTAAAAGGTTTTAATCTTTAGAGAATATTTTAAAAGATTGAATCTTGTGGAGGTAGGAAGCATATTAGCTACGAGCTACATTTGATGGAATAACTCCTAATTTGGAGGAAGCACTTTTAGGTAGATCCAAGTTTGAATTTAAATTCAAACTTGGAGGAGAAACACTTATAAAAGAGCTTGTAAATCTCGCGGCCTTGTGGCATCATCATAATGCCAATGATCTTGTAAAAGCATGTGCCATAATAGAGATACTTCATTGATCATTTCTGCTCAATTCTCTGCTATGACTACTCAGAACAATGAACTTTGCATGACCATATCTCAGTGATTTCTCAACCATTTTGCATGAGCTATAGCTTGTTGGAACCAAATCAAAGTCTACTTTATGATATCAAAATTTCAAAGCTTTTGCTTTGGCCAATTGGGATAAATCACCATCGAACTACTCACTGGTCATTTACTACTCAGTCCTAAAATATCATGGGTAAGCCTTGAATTGTTAAATTGATTTCTAAGTGTATGGTTTGTCATTTTAGATGATTCCACTTGTAATCATTAGATATCTAAGCTAATTTGATTCGCTCAAAATGAATTTAATCAATTGCTACTTTACTGTGAGCACTTAGCAAAAGAACTAGTAGGTGTGTGCACCAAAATAGCAAGTTTGTGACACAAGCTATTTACAAAGTAGTTTGTTTTGGTTCAATTGTTTCAAGCATCTACTCCAAAGTACATAGGTACTTTTTTGGTGTCATTTGCAAGGTAAAAAGGCCTACTACATAACTCTAAAGTGAAATAGGACAGGTACAAAAGGTTTTAGCAGTACCACCTCACTTCCTTGAGGTATCCATCCATCTCTTCCAACATTTCTTAGGCATACGTTCCAAGGACTTTGATCCGTTACATTTATGTTTCCCATAAATCCTCTCAAAATTATTACTAAATTTTTGCATATCTAGACGTGTGTTTTCCTCATGGATTTGTGCAACCTTGATTGTTTCCTTAAGTGAAGTGCTTATACAAAACTATGAAGCCTGTAGAAATCATCTAGATTCTTCAAGTTTAGAATAATTTCTCGATATTTTGAAATATAAATAGATAATGGACATCCCTTTTATTGGACCTTATCCCAGGCTTCCTAGTTTCATTCCTCCTTATTATCGAGGAAGAACTCTTTCTTGAAGAGGTTGATGAATTGATTCAAAATTGACAATTTTTACTGAATCTCATAGAAACTC
>CM035412.1:146075520-146088699 GCA_020310875.1 Ceratopteris richardii
ACTTCCCTGGAGGCCCTCAGGTCATAAGACTAGCCCTCAACACCCAAGAAGTTTCACAAACTATTGCACAAGCTACCATGTCAATGGAAGACAAACTATGATTTTATATCTGCAAAACAGAGAACATGCTCGTTCATAAACCAAAAATCAAACATACATCACCTAAGATCGTCATGCCATGGATTTTCATGTTGGGTTCACCAAATGTCCGTGCTAACGGGCTAGGTTGGTGGATCAGGTCAACCATCGGGCATACGGCATGCAGGGTGCTTGTGGGCAGCTCATGCGGGCGAAAACATGAGCGCTTTAGATCAAAAACTCTGTGGTTCACAAGTTGTAAAGAAAAATTGACATAAGAAGCAACTTAAACAAGTTTGATCATCAAGCTACAAGATGGAGTGGTTAGTGCACTTACAGGAATAACTCAAATCACTCTTCTTTAACATCAATATTTTTCATCTCACAAAGATAAATCACAAATATTTATCATATCATCTATTCGCTTATAACAAACTCATTATGTTCATTATATACATTTGATTATATCCATGTGCTACAACATATCAAAAAAAATCAAGGGATTAAATCCATGTGGTCTTTTTTAATCGATCTCCTTTATGATATCCGTCACTCTTAGAAAATGTATTCTTCTAAGTTATCAACTTCACCATCATGTCGTCTGTTAGCTTCTTCTAATCAATTCATAGATGGGCTCCATCAAAAATTCATACAGCACATAAATTACCTATACATGCAAAAACACACTACACATATACTCATACTCTACACACTTAGTTAACACATGCGCATTCATACATACTAACCACAACTCACATATCATGCATACTAACCTACGTACTAATACTCAACTCACACACACATATAGTTAGACACTCATGTATGATTTTTTTATTTAATTTAATTTGATTTTATTTTATTACTTTTTAAACCTTTTATTTTTAAGATTTGATTAAGGTTTAATTTAATAATTAGATGCTTTAGTATTGACATATACACACATTAGTACACATATTCATACTACATCTACATATGGTCACAAGTCTCATACATATGCACACTATCACATGAATGTCACACATACACTCGACTTCAAGCATGCATACAAACACACAACTCCCACTTATGTATACACATACACTCTTACACATAGTACTACACACATACAATGATACATAATTAGACAAAACAAAGTCCTCATGAACATTGTAGAAATGATATATGTAAAGCTCGCATCCGAAAAGCATTATGAATATATACTAGTTCATAGATTCATAGATTTAAGTGCATACCTAGCATATTGGTTCACTCTCACATTTATACCCAGACAAAGGGTACAAGCAAAAAGGCTAAAAAGATCCACATCAGTTATACTTATACAGAAGAAGGGTGAATCATGGGTTAATGTCAACATATCCTCATATTTTTGAAAAAAAGAATAGAGTATCACACATGGAGTCTCACCGGTTTCATAGTCTCAACACATAAATCTAAAGGAGTCAAAATATGCAAATGGACATTAAGTGGTAGGTGCAAACAACAATCTTCAACCTACAAGTACTCAAGAGAGAGGCCAAAAATTCATGGAGAAAAATTTTAAGAGTATTAGAATTCACCAATTTATAAGAAATTTTCCATTTTCATGTATGTCAGTCATAGTAATGAAATCCTTTCGACAATGTATGACAAGAATAAATATTTAGTCTTTATCCTTAAGTATCTCTTGATCTATAGAAAGCTTCTTCGCTTACCTATAGGATTCTAGAGATCTTTCCCTCAACTCAAGTCCAAGTATATACTAATGCCTTTCAGATTCTAAAGCTAAGAATCTCATCAATATTGATACACTTGTGGGTTATATCAATCATTGGACTTACGTACCACTATCGATGGTTTGGGGCTTTTGAGGAACTACTTGTTGTCTAACTAGCTTGAAGATTTTCGTTCGCATAAATAGGAAGAATTTGATTCTTCAAGGACTTGAGATGCCTTCTAAGGAATCAAATAACTTGAGCAAATGATTCATCTGGGATTCTTTTGCACCTTTGGAATTATCCTTGAATCTATACTTTTAGAAAATATTTGAGAAGTTTTATTGCTTCAATTTTTTTCATGTCTCGAGTATCAAACTAAATTATCACCTTAGAACTGTGTGTGAACACACTAGGCTGCCGGGGCACTTTTTTTTCCTCTTTAGGAGGGTTTTTTCCCCCGGCTTGTATATATGTACACATGCTTCCGCAGACGTCTATCTCCAAAAATTGGTAGCAAAGTAGGTCGTCGCTTCATCTAGGATGTTGTCGACACTCCTCCGGTTACAGTCTCATAATCACACTATCGTAGTGTTTGTGCAGGCTATTTTGTCTTTTTGTGCCAAAGGTATATACCAGTTTTTGTTCTTCAATATAAGCATCTACAAAGTCTGCTACAAGTCTAGCAGAATTCGTCTGGGCAATTCTATTCAAGTTTTTGAGATACAGTCAATTTTCTGCATCAAGGTATTTTAGTCATCGGCCATGGCTGAAAGCAGTGATGTATTTCGTATGTTGACTGTTGAGGATAAGTTGGATGGTACCAACCACCTGTTATGGGCTTATATGATGCGACATGTATTGGTTGCAAAAGGACTGAGGAACATTGTGCAGGGTGTTGAAAAACGTCCTATCACACCTGCAACTGTTACAACTGCAGGTATAGAAGCTGAGGTAGAAGGTGTCGAAGATGATGATATTCTGCATATTCCTATTCGTGCTGCACTGACTGCAGAGCAAATTTGTTGGTATGGCAGAGATGCCCAGGCACATGCATTGATAGCTTTGTCTGTCAAACATGCCATTATTCCTCACATTTGCTCTTGCAGAACAGCTAAGGATGCTTGGGATACACTTACCACATTGTACCAAGCTAGGAATAAGGCTCGTGTTGCTTACCTCCGAAAACAGTTGGAGAGTGAGCACATGAATGAAGGTGATTCTATGGACAGTTTTCTAACAAAGATCAAAGACTTGAAGGAACAGTTGATTTCTGCTAATGAGATTATACCAGATAGCTCACTTGTGTAGACCGTTCTGAATGGTCTTCCTAATTCATATCAGAGTTTTGCTTCTACTCTTCGGTTTATGATGAAAGGCAATCCAAATGCCTTGTCATTTGAGGAGTAAGTCTTTGTTCTGTTGCACGAAGATCAATCCAAGCAGAACATATCCATTATGTGTGTTGCAGGCCAAGCTTTCCTAGCTAGTCAGAAGGGCAAAGGAATATGGAGCTCTTCAACTAGTAAACAGAAATCTGCAAATGCTGCACATTTGAAGAAGGAAGATAAAGATGAGAAGAAATCAAAAAAGCAGAAATTGTTTTGCAAGTAGTGTAAAGGGAATGATCATATCATAAAGAACTGTCCAAAACTGGCTACTAAAGAGGCAAAGAAGAAAGAGGTTGGAATGGTTGCTGCAGAGGCCTCTACACCAAAAACAGAGTCTGCTAATCTTGTGCAGGAAGAAGAATGGGCGTTTACTACTGTCTGCACTTTTGACCCATCTTCTCATGAGCAATGCATGTCTGTAGTAGACTCAGATGTTTGGTACTTTGATAGTGGGGCGACCAAACATATTACCTCACAATGCAGTTTCTTCTCTTCACTCGAGCCTGCCCCTACAGGGAATATTGTTACATGCACCAACAACTCCTCTTCTCCAATTATGGGATTTGGTAAGATCATTTTGACTACTGCTGATGGTAGTTCATTCACTTTATCAAATGCTATATTTGTGCCAAGGATCAAGAAGAACATATTATCAATTTCTGCATTAGCCAAGATTGGCTTGGTTGTGAAATTTGTTGATGACGGGTGTACAATTCATGATCTATCAAATGGCGATGTGATTATTGCTTCTCGCATTTTATGTCGTGGGTTGTATAAGCTCATAGACTCTCACAGATGAGCAAGTTTATGCATTGCCCAGGAGTCAAGCATTGGCAGGCGGTTAAGCATATCTTTCGCTACTTGAGTGGTACTCAGCTACTTGGGTTGTTTTATCCCAAGGGGGGATCACTACCACCAAATTTGCATGCTTTTTCTGACTCTAATTGGCCTGGTTGCTATGACACTCGTGTGTCCACAAGTGGCTTTTGCTTCATGCTTGGTAGCTCATGTATATCTTGGTTGAGCAAGAAGCAGCCTACTGTGGCTAGTTCTAGTTGCCAGGCTGAGTATAGGGAAGCTTTCACACCGTCTGTTGAGTATGTGTGGCTCAGATGCCTTATGGCTGATTTGGGCGTTGGTCAGTCTTCTGCCACCACCATCTTCACTAATAGTCAGAGCGCATTGGCAATTGCGAGGAACCATGTGTTCCATGCTCGCACTAAGCACATTGAGGTGCATTATCACTATGTCAGGGAGAGGTTCTTTGCTGGGGAGATAAGCTTGGCATATGTGCCCACGTAGGAGAACATTGCAGACTTTTTCACGAAGGCTCTGCCTAGGGAGAAGTTTGAAGCTTTCTGGAAATCTTTGGGCTTACTTCCTTTAGTGGAATGATTTCCACATAGCTTGGCACTTCCTTATACATGAGTACCAGCTTCTTGTTAACCGCATCACTCCCAGGGGGGATTTGTTGATATATTTAGGTAGTGATGTGTGTGAACACACTAGGACCGCAGGGGCACTTTTTTTTCCTCTTTAGGATGTTTTTTCCCCCCGGCTTGTATATATGCCTGTTGACCTAATGGGCTACTTATCTTTGTACATTCTCTAGTAATACATTCAGTATTGTGTGTTGTGCTCCAAGCTTCTTCTCCTTCCTTGGGTTGTATGCGTGCTTCCACAGACGTCTATCTCCAACAGAAGCTAGTTAGCATAGACCTTCTGCATCATGACCATCCAGGTTCGATTCCCGCTATTTCACCTATAAAAGATGCAATCAAGTTTTGCTTCCTCTCAAGGATTCTCTGGTAGAACTTAACACTACCACAGATATGGTGCAAGTTCAAAAATATATCGTTGTATGAATGAATGGTTCTTCATTTTTTCATGACTTTTACAGGATGACAGTTGTAGCCTTAGATAGAATAGCCATCCCCATTTGAGATTTTTGAGATTTTTGAGATTCAATCTCAGTGTTGAGGGCATCAACACTGAGATTATTCCCAAGAATCAATAGATATGAATACATAAAATGCCAGTATTTGTTGTACACAACGCTATGGCATCATTGAGAATATAAGGTTTATAGATCAAAGATAATTTGGTAGTAGTCACATCAAGTGACTCAGCTCAATGGATAGTAAAAATGTCTTTTTGGACAATATGTTCAAATCCCGAAGGCTCTATGTTGCAACACTCAGTTTTGCTTCTCCATTGGGGCATATGTATAGTAAGATCTACGACAAAGAAAATTATAAGCAGACTAGCATATCGGAATGGATAAGAATCTTTGCTTCAAGCATCAAGTCGTACATTCAAATATGTAGACCCTCTTCTATAGATGAAGCTATTTCCTTTTTCTTTTAGGAAAGCACAGATTAAAATTAAGTTATGCTATAAGCATGGATATGTCCTAATAGTGTATCACAATGGAAGAAGTTCGATTCTCACGCAGTGAACTCGAGCTCGATCCCTAGATATCATAGCCTACAAAGTTTGCGAAGTCACAACCATTTTGCTACACAACGATTTGGGAGGACTAATATGTGCACACGATGTGGGAAAAAAATAAGGATTGAAAGAAGAGCATACGAAAATATATGCTAGATGAAGAAATGAAATTGAATCTCATCAAATAGACAAGATAATCAACCATCAATTTTTTCATGAGATCTTGAGGAAGAAGATGATGAGAGCAAGATCTCCATGAAAGCTTAACCAAGCTCTGATACCAATGCTTTCATGGAGATCTTATCATCTCCTCCAAATGCTTATGGAGATCATTCCATATGTATAGTTCTCTTTTCGATTACAAAATAGCTTCTTTTTTGCGTCCAAAATTTAAGGCTCTCGAATGCTTTATCTTGTGAAAAGATACATGTAAGACTTATTAGCTATGGCATGTAGGATTCGAAATTACAACCGCGAAGACATTGCATGGATGAGCTATCCATAAACTTTGCCTGCTCGTTTCATTTCATATTTGAAGCAGACCAATACATTCTATATGTTTAAGGTAGCAAAACAAGAAACCACAAGAAGAATCAGTTGCAACACTCAAGAATCAATCTTCAATCTCCCGCTTGAAGATCGAAGCATAAACTATTTTTCTATATTCCGACGATGAGATACTCAATTCTAATTTTCACAAGGAAATGATGTTCCATTTCATGGGTTTCTCCAATGATATTTGTGGAACTTGAATCATTCAACCTCATACCTCTGAGCAACAAGGATTTGATCATACTCAATGGGGTATGGATCTTGAACCCATGATCTCACGAAAAGAGGCAGGCACTGTACACTTTGAGATATAGCTCTTGGTCAACATCCAAGTAACTCCAAATCTTATTGAGCCTAATTTTTCCACACAACTGCAAAACAGAAGACAAAAAGCTTCTATAGCAATCGCATGGAGGTTTCAAACATACGACCTACGTCAATGGATATAGACAAAAAACTTTGTTTTAAGGAGTATATCTTTCCACGCTACATCTGCTCGGATGATTTTAATCATTATGGAGTCTGGATGATTACGTGCATCAGATAACCTTATTTATCTTCTTCGCATTCGCTGCCAATAGATGTTCTCTATAACAAAATAATGAAAATTGTTTACTAGTGTTATATGGCATCGACCAATAGGTTTTGAACTTAGGTCATCCATGTTGTCCATGTGTTCATCTGATTGCAACTTGCAATATTGATTTTAACAGAAGTTACTCTTGCTCCTCTCTTTGCCAAAATGATTCATAATTTGAGCAACATTCTTGAATCCTCAAGTCTTGAGCAACACCATTTGATCCTCGAACATCGTCTTGAAAGAAAATTATGTTGATATATTTAGGTAGTGATGTGTGTGAACACACTAGGACCGCCGGGGCACTTTTTTCCCTCTTTATGAGGTTTTTTCCCCCGGCTTGTATATACGCCTATTGCCCTAATGGGCTACTTATCTTTGTACATTCTCTAGTAATACAGTCAGTATTGTGTGTTGTGCTCCAAGCTTCTTCTTCTTCCTTGTGTTGTTCGCGTGCTTCCGCAGACGTCTAACTCCAACAATTGGTATCAGAGCAGGTCGTTGCTTCATCGAGGGCGCCATCGACACTCCTCTGTTTGCAGTCTCAGAATCGCACGAATTTTGGTGAGCATACTCAACGTGTTTCAGAGATCAAAACTTCTTCGCTTTGTGGTGCCGAAATCGCGATCTGAGTGTAAAGGGAATGATCATATCATAAAGAACTGTCCAAAACTGGCTACAAAAGAGGCAAAGAAAAAGGAGGCTGGAATGGTTCTTGCAGAAGCCTCTACACCAAAAACAGAGTCTGCTAATCTTAAGCAGGAAGAAGAATGGGCGTTTACTACTGTTTGCAGTTTTGACCCATCTTCTCATGAGCAATGCATGTCTGTAGTGGACTCAGATGTTTGGTACTTTGACAGTGGGGCGACCAAACATATTACCTCACAGCGCAGTTTCTTCTCTTCACTCGAGCCTGCCCCTACAGGGAATACTGTCACATGCGCCAACAACTCCTCTTATCCTGTTATGGGAGTTGGTAAGATCATTCTGACTGCTGCTGATGGTAGTTCTTTCACCTTGTCAGATGCTTTATTTGTGCCAGGGATCAAGAAGAATCTGTTATCAGTTTCTGCATTAGCCAAGATTGTCTTGGTTGTGAAATTTGTTGATGACAGATGTACAGTTCATGATCTGTCAAATGGCGATGTTATTATTGCTTCTGGCATTTTATGTCGTGGGCTGTATAAGCTCATAGACTATGAAAGATCTGTGAATGATTCGGCATGTGCAGTTCATGATTCTCGGGCTATCTCAGATGCAAAGCTTTGGCATGCACGCTTTGGTCATCTGAATTTTGCTAGTTTGCTACGCCTGCAGAAATCTGATATGGTGTCTTCTTTGCCCAAGCTTGAGACACCTGGAAAACATGTATGTGAAGGCTATATTTTGGGCAAAATGTAGCGTTCCTCCTTTCCAAAAGATGGTTCAGTTCGGGCTACGCAGAAATTGCAGCTTGTACATAGTGATGTCTGTGGTCCTATGCAGACACCCTCTTTTGGGAATTACCTTTACTTTGTGACTTTCATTGATGATTTTTTCCAGGCATGCATGGGTATATCCACTCAAAGCAAAGTCCGAAGTGTTCATGTGCTTTAAACAGTTTTTGGTTTTGGCTGAAAATCTGTCAGCATGTAAAATGGGCACCCTCCGTTCTGATCGAGGGGGGGAATATATGTCTTTTGATTTTAATGCATTTCTGGCTGAACGTGGGATAAAACACCAGTGTACAGTGCCGTATACACCTCAACAGAATGGAGTTGCTGAACGGAAGAACAGGTCACTCATGGAGATGGCGAGGTGTATGGTCAAGAGTCACGCTTTACCACAGTTTCTAGCTTGAGGCTATCATGTGTGCAGCATATGTACTTAACAGGTGTCCCACTAAAGCGCTCCAGTTATCACTCCATATGAGGCTTGGCATGACTGCAAGCCATCTGTTGCTCATCTGCGTGTTTTTGGTTGTTTGGCATATGCACTAGTGCCTGAACAACATCGCAGAAAATTGGATGATAAGGCAGTAAAATGTATTTTTGTTGGGTATAGTTCTAAAAGTAAAGGCTATCGTATGTATCATCCACAGACTAAACGCATTCTGGTTAGCCGTGATGTTGTCTTTGTGGAAGATGCTATTCAACCATTGCTTTCATGTACTAAGGAGACATCTGTTAGCTCCAAAGACATGTATGATACCTTGATGCCTCTTTTTACAAGTGGACAGTCTAGTGTTGGACCTCCTAATGAGGCAACTTCTCAGCCTTTGCAGGTTTCATATGATGATGCAGATCATTCCATTTCTGATGCAGATTTACATGATGCACTTGTTGATGAGAGAGCTGATATTGAGCAGGCAAAAACTATGCCAAAATGGCTTGTGTAGACTTTGTGTGACAGCAAATTAGATGCACCTTTGTCATATCGTACTCGTTCAGGCTCTCATAGTGCCTCCTTTGCATCAGATTGCTATGCTATGGCTGCGTCTAGTCTCTGTGATGAGAATGAGCCTGTTTCTTTTGATGAAGCACAGCATTCAGAAAATTGGATGGCTGCCATGCAATCTAAATATGATGCTATAATGAAGAATGGTACATGGTCTTTATGTGACTTCCTCCTGGCAAGAAGTCCATTGGCACTAAGTGGGTATACAAGCTGAAGCGTAAACCTGATGGTACAGTTGACAGGTATAAAGCTAGGCTTGTTGCAAAGGGTTATGCGTAGGAAAGAGGCATTGATTTTGATGAGACCTTTGCACCTACATGCCGTATGACTACTATTCGGAGCATTTGTGCACTTGCAGCCCATCATGGTTGGAATGTACATCAGTTGGACATTAAAACAGCATTTCTGAATGGTGACGTGCATGAAGAAGTGTATGTTTTCTAGCCCCGAGGCTTTGTGCAGAAAGGGCATGAAAACCAAGTGTGCAGGTTAAAGAAGGCCTTATATGGTTTAAAGCAAGCACCACGTGCTTGGTATGAGAAGATACATGCCTATCTGGTTGCACATGGTTTTGTGAACAGTTCAACTGAAAGCACCTTATATGTTAAGCGTGCTCATGATGTGCTTCTGATCATTGTTGTCTATGTTGATGACATGCTTCTCACTGGTCCTATAGAGAAGCATATTGCTGATTTCAAGGCTGATTTGCATGCCTCATTTGAGATGTCTGATTTGGGGCATTTGCATCACTATTTGGGCATTCAGTTTATGCAAGTAGATGGTGGAATGGCTTTGTGTCAAACGAAATATATTGACACATTATTACAATGTTTTGGCCTTGAAGACTGTAAGCCTATTGCCACTCCTATGGAGACAGGTTTACGATTAAGTCTTCATAATGCTGGAGATGCATTTGATGCTGTTCTCTATCAGCAGGCTGTTGGATGCTTGATTTACTTATGCATTACTCGGCCAGATATTCAGTTTGCTGTCTCACAGATGAGCAGGTTTATGCATTGCCTAGGAGTCACGCATTCGAAGGCGGTTAAGCGCATCTTTCGCTACTTGAGTGGTACTCAGCTACTTGGGTTGTTTTATCCCAAGCGGGGATCACTACCGCCAGATTTGCATGCTTTTTCTGACTCTGATTGGGCTGGTTGCTATGACACTCGTGTGTCCACCAGTGGTGTTTGCTTCATGCTTGGTAGCTCATGTATATCTTGGTTGAGCAAGAAGCAGCCTACTGTGGCCACTTCTAGTTGTGAGGCTGAGTATAGGGCAGCTTTCACAGCGACTATTGAGTGTGTATGGCTCAGACGCCTTATGGCTGATTTGGGTGTTGGCCAGTCTTCTGCCACCACCATCTTCACTGACAGTCAGAGCGCATTAGCAGTTGCGAGGAACCCTGTGTTCCATGCTCGCACTAAGCACATTGAGGTGCATTACCACTATGTCAGGGAGAGGTTCTCTGCTGGGGAGATCAGCTTGGCATATGTGCCCACGCAAGAGAACATTGCAGACCTTTTCATGAAGGCTCTGCCTAGGGAGAAGTTTGAAGCTTTCCGCAAAGCTTTGGGCTTACTTCCTTTTGTGGAGTGATTTCCACATAGCTTGGCACTTCCTTATACATGAGTGCCAGCTCCTTGTTCACCGCATCACTCCCAGGGAGGATTTGTTGATATATTTAGGTAGTGATGTGTGTGAACACACTAGGACCGCCGGGGCACTTTTTTCCCTCTTTAGGAGGTTTTTTTCCCCTGGCTTGTATATACGCCTATTGCCCTAATGGGCTACTTATCTTTGTACATTCTCTAGTAATACAGTCAGTATTGTGTGTTGTGCTCCAAGCTTCTTCTTCTTCCTTGTGCTGTTCGCGTGCTTCTGCAGACGTCTAACTCCAACAAATTCATCTATCCACAATCACTACAAAAGGATTATTATCTTTGTTCTTGATGAAGCCTGGAATCAAACCCATCAAGGATTGATATCTTTTGTTCGGTCTATCCAAAAAATGAATGCTTCATGATACTACGTGTGAGTATTATAGAAAATAACTTTTGATTATCGATTGCAACCATCTCCCTTTGGCAAAAAGGATCAAAAGAGTTCATTTATCCAGATGTAGCTCTTGGGCATCGAACCAACTACCAAATGCATGAGAGCTAAGTGCTCCAACCAGTACTGCGATATTCTTCTAACGTTGAGATACAACTCGTTTCAGCCACAATACATCATAAGCTATTGGCCTCTACTTCATCTATTGTAAGTATAGATATGAGCCGGTTAGCACATAAACATCCTCTATGATTCATACATAATTGGAACTGGGAATGCCATGATGCAGTTTAACAAGATGGCCTTCGTTCGTTTATCTTGGCTTATCTAACCTTTATAACTATATGGAGTAAAAAATAAAAGCATGTCACATAATCGAATTCGATCTCCAAACCTCTCTAATGGGAGGGAACTTAGCAATCCATCACACCCTTATACACCATCTTGCAATGGAAACTTGGAATGACTCATCGAGCTTCAACCATTCTTGGAGCTTTGCAATCAAGGAAAGGGAGATTTCTAAAGCTTGGTATATGGAGATTGCCTTGTGTTGCTTTGCAAAGAATGAATTTGGAGACTCATGAAGATGTAGATGAGTTTGATCATCTATGAAGGATAGAATGGCTCTTCTCTCGGACAATGGAAGGACGTAGCTTGATTTGGAGATAAGTATTTTCCAATTGATGATTGTTTTCAATTCATGTTTGATCTTGTTTTCATTACGTTGCACTTCATCTTAAGAAAAAGTTGAACTACGAAAAAGACTTTCATAGATTAAGATTAAATCTAGTTTAAGGTGATGAAACTAGCTTATCAGTTCAAGCATGAGAAGCATTCGAAGCACTTGGCTGCATGACATGGAAACATGAGTTCATGCATAGAATAAATGATTTTTTATGCATTTGTCCTTCCAAAGGGATGTTTTCATGCACAACACATACTTCCTCCTTATTTGAAACAAGTTATTTGATGCACTCAAGTTTGTGCACATGCATGCTTATATCTTTTTGAACGGTAGAAAAATAGTATGATTGTGCATGGATGCATGATATGCATGCATAGCAAGCTCAAGAACTACTTGAATTCAGATTAGGACATAAAAAGGGACAAAAATAATAAACCTAACTGCATGTTAAAGAAAGTAAAAATCTTCAACATATAGATGTTTATTCAAAAAAGTTATCTAGAAAATAACTTTTTGGCATGCTGAATTCTAGAAAAGGGTGGGATGTCTAACCCTAAAGGTGGTTGTAGTTGTAGCATGCCCAAGTTTTACCTCGAATGAGGAGCAAAGCATTATCTTTCCTGACACTCCAGTATGCATGCACTAATTTATGTTGAAAAAGTATATCTTTTGGATAAGCTATTTATAAAGCTCAATCATTAAGGTCTTCCTAGATATTGGCAAGCTATCACTTCTAGGAAAGAATCTCAATGATTCTTAAGTGATAAAGAAGATGATGAAGTGCTCATAGTACAATTATTATACATTGGTTCAATCATCAAAAGATGCTTTTAATTTGAACTATGCAATCAAAGTGGATTATTGCAATATATTTAAAGTACTCTAGTAACATCTAAAGATTGAAAAATAATAATAATTTTGTTTCAGACTAAAGAATAGAAATAAATATTCCATTAATTAAAGTTCAAGTCAAACTTTCATAGTGGAATGAGAAACCATATCATAAACATGATATTTATCCTTTAGTGTGATACTTAAGACATGAACACCATTCCATCAATAAAGCTTTGAGAGTCATGTCCAAAAGCCAAGAATTCTTTCAAAAAACATTACAATAGTGCAATGGATTCCACGATGAATCATTTTCTTTGGTTATTTGTTTTCGTATAAGGAAGCTCAAGTATTCAAAGAATAAACTACTCCCTAATAGTGAGCACGAAATTCTTCAAGCTTGTTAGATAGCAAATAGTTCCCAAGAAATCC
>CM035412.1:146101199-146208699 GCA_020310875.1 Ceratopteris richardii
CCAGAGGAAACTTCCAAATGCAACAGCCTCTAATACTAGCCGCCGTAGACCTGAAAAACTCAAAGTTATAAGCTCATCTTTAGCTATTGTAACCCCACCTTCAGGAGTTGACTTTAGCTCTGGTTTACCAAATAGTGCTTCTGTATGCCTTTCAATCACACTTGCACTTTCCTTGGATCTCAAATTTGCATATCTCTGCAATGTTCTTTGATCAAAAGACATCACGTAAGTCCTAAGGCGACCTGAAGGTACAACCTTCTGCTTTACTCGCTTAGGACCCTCCACATCAGTTGTCGGTCTTCTCAAGACCATAGCTGTGACTCCTTGTCCTGATTCAGAAACTACATGGTCATTTACAGCTGAAGACCCTCCTTGTTTACATGCACGCTCCAGCTCAATAAGCTGAGCTCTTGAATTTGAAACTGTCTTTTCAAGTTGAAACCGCTTATCAACCCTTCTAATGAAATAACCATAAACTGCAGATGCTGCATAGGCCCTACCCATGCGCAGCTTGCTAATCTGAGCTGTGGAATCATCATCTTCATTCCCTGCATTGCCTCTTCCACCCAAAACAAGGCCCAGATGTTCCTGAATTAATTCCAAGGCTGAATCTGAGTGAATTGATTCCAATTCCTCCTCCTGTGGAGGCCATCTATCAACTCTCTCATTCTTGGCAGTGCCTGATATTTGTGGTACAAAAGCAATCCCAGACTCTGAAAATTTTTGAGCAATTAGAGCATACATTATATCCTCCAATGACTTGTCCCTCTCTTGTGCTTTGAGTTCTGCTATCCGTCTGCAAAATGAACCAATGACAGATGGAAGGAATAAATACAAGCAAACATAGACTTGTGAAAAACAGCAGTAAGGGGAGGGGAAAGGAATCCAGTGGAAATGCGCACCTAAAACAGATTAAAACAGAACTAGTATCAAAATACAGATATCCAAAGTCAATGCAATTTTATACCAGTACGCTTTTTTTCCATAAAGAGAAGTGCAGCATATATTTCATACGGAAACGGCTCTAGCTGTAAAGATATCAGGCAAAACAAAGGAAAGCCATCGAGTGTATGAGTTACTAGTCCAGGGATAATAAAGGGCATACTTGTATAGGACCATTTCGGTGCCAGTAGAACTTGGCTGTTCTTGAGTGTCAGCTGCATCTCTAGCCTCTGACAGCGTTTCAAGCTGCTGCTCAGCTGCTGCACAAACAAGGTGGGGATGACTTTGCAATAACTCTGCAAGGAATCGTCCACTTGGTGATTCAAGAAGCAATGGCGCACTACGTGCTGTGGAAGCACTTGTAGTCATATCTGCTTTCACAACACAAGGCCTGAGGCCTTGCTTTCCAACTCTAAGAATGTCCCATTTCTTTTTCTGAAAGCAAATGAATCCAGGAGATCAAATCAGTCTTTTAGCATCACACTCCTTTCACAGCAGTTTGATTCAAAAATATCCATAAGACTTGTAATAGACGACTTTACAGAGCAACTACCAAAAGTGTGAGCCTTTTGTAAATATGTTTGACAAGCGCTTAAATAACATGAAGCATTAAAAGTATAATATACATTGATCTCTCAAAAACATTAACCAAGTATCACAAGTAAACAAAGGAATATTACTCCAATATCCAATTAAACACAGGCATGTGTGTATGTATGTGTCTCTGCATGTGTCTATTTGTGAACAAAGGCATATTACTCCAATATCCAATTAAACATGGGCATATATGTGTATGTATGTGTGTCTCTGTATGTGTCTATGTGTGTGCATGTATGTGTGTATGCATATGCATGCACATATTCGTGAGGTGTACATCCATGTGTACATGCAAGTGCATGTGCATGCCTATGCACGTGTACACATATAAGAAAATATACATGCATGCATGCACACACATATACAGATAAAAATCATACATACACATTTGCATATGTACATATACAGATATGTACATATTTATTTATGTAAATATTTTCATACATTTCATCTACATACATATAGATATAATGGGAATGCCTGTATGAATGCATGAATGCATGTATGCATTCATGCGACCATGCATATATGCATGTATATATGTGTATGTATGTGTGTCATTTTGTACATGTGTATGAAAGTATACATTTGAGTAAGTGCATATGCATGTATGTAAAATACATGTGCATGCGTTATGTATGTTTGGTTTTATGTATCTATGCATGTATGTATCTATGTATGTATGTATTTGTGTGTGTATATGTTTGTTTGTATGTATTTATGTGCACGCATAGTTGTTTCTTACGGGTTTCTGACTTCTGACGTTCATCGGACGCCTTACGGATAAGATAAAACATTTCTAACATTATCTGACATCATCAATTTTTTTCCCAAAAAAAAGGAGTAGAGTTATCATGATAGCAATAGCATCATGTTCATAACTGTGGATTAATCATGATACGATATCAAATAATATCATGATCACATTGTTGCAATTTGTAAATTGTGGGCATATGGCTATAAGCCATAGGCTATAGTCTATAGCCTACTGCCTATCAAAAGAGAGTATGTACTATGTAATGAGTTGGACTTTTTGGACTTTGTACATCATACATGCTCGCAGCTGATGGGAACAGCACATGGGAATATACTATATACGTTAATGATTACAAAAACACCACTTCACAGAGGAGAAAGGACTCAGCCTTCAGAAGTATTCAATGCAATAGAACCGCTAAAGCACTCAGCAAGGTCACAAGTCATATGTGAGCTACAAAATAGCTGAAGGCTGGAATACCTTCAGCCTTTAGCTTCAAGGATATGGAGTTCGATATGGAGTTGGGATTGTACCTTAATGTGGGCAGAGCTTGCAGGCTGCAGATTTACCTCTGTGGACAGTCAAACAAAAGCTTGAATGCACAAATTGGAGCTTTTTGGTGATTCTAATGCATGAACAGATTTGCTACAGTTGGCTTGCATGAGGCTCAGCAGACAAGTCACTTTGCACAAATTGGATGCCTCAAAAAAGTCTCTAAAAACATAAGAAGCCAGGAAAAATATATCCCCCCTCCAATAGTCACATCAGTTATCCGTAAGCTAAATCAAGTCAGATACATGTTTCCTAACATCAGCTATACGTAGTAGACTCGTCACGAAACAACTATGCACGTGCATGCATCTGTATGGATACATGTATGCATCTGTATGTATATATGTATGTATGTATGTATGTGTGTGTGTGTGTGTGTGTATGTCTGTACATATGTATGTATGTATGTATGTGTGTGTGCACTCGTATATATGTCTTTGTATGCAAGTGTTTGTATGGATGTGGATATATGTGAAAGTGGATGCGCCCATGTACGTGTTCATCTTATGACCGTTGGTTAAAGAAGAGTCAAACAGTCCATCTCGTACAGATGGCCAAAGGTAAATATAGATTAATGGAAATGCATACCCTTCCACTTGAGTTATGGTTCAATTGTAGACGAGAGGGCCCTGCCAGATGCACCCTATTTTGATAGTGAGATGCCCTTACTAACGCACCATTCAAGCCAGACGAGCCTCCAAGCACCAAATCCTTCTCCATACCTTAACAACAAATTTTTTGTAAGATTGCATATCTCAATGGCATCAACAGTATATAGAACAAGAAGAGGAGATAGCTCATTTTAGAGAATTCAATACAGCTATCTTTATATAAAATGGCTAATGTTTCTCTCTTATGCAACGGCAGCATGACAATTATGGATTGCTTTTTATGGCATATTGAATACAATAAAAGGTGAATCAACGATAATAAAAGAAGAAAAGAAGCAATTCTACAACATGCAAAACTATAAGGACAGTCTTCCTATTTACAACAGGTCATGTCAGAGCGCAGACGTGAACATATCAAGAGCAAGTAACAAGATTTTTATGCATCGCATCAGAGAATGTGCAGAATCAAGGATGATCAACAGATACAAATAACGCAAATAAGGCGATCGCTCGGGTACATCACACAAAAGAAAAACAAAAAAAAAAAAGATGGATGTCCAGATGCATAGGAAACGCCAAAACCATAAACGTGATTCTTGCGAGGAAATGCTGCGCAAGACAGAAGCACGTATCACCTCGGCTAATTCAGAGAAAGCCAAGAAGGAGACTTCGAGCAGATAATAAAATGTTCTGAGATAATAAATGGGAGAGATAATAACCTCCAGAGAGGGAAGGATCCGAACCGTGCGTTAAAGACGACAGGCGAACAAGGAGAGGTAAGGCGAATTGGGGAGAGAGAGAGTAAGACAGTAAGAACAAACTCTCCTCTCTCACAGGTCGTCCACACTCGGTGAGCCGAGAGCAAGACGACCCATTTCAGCGGAGAGATGAGATGCGTATATGATCAGCCAATCGATCCTCCGACGAGGGTCGCCCATTGCGTGGGGGACAACGAGGCAATCCATCTAAGAGGTGGCAGGAAAAGTGCTAAGAAAAGTGCTCTTAGGGACACATGACATGTTCACAAAAGTCGATAAGGTGTAGAGCAGGTGGTGTTTGGAAGATCCACGAGTATTCACATGAAACTTTTTTTTAAGAGGAAGTTCCACCGATGGCCTTGTCTCCCTCGTTAAAATTAATAAAAAAACAATTGTAAAGTGAATGGGCATAGTGCCCTTAGGATCCCTCGTATCTCAAAAGGCACTGATAGAATGGCCGAGAGGCACAACAACCATGAGTGTTCGCAAGATTTGATAAGGTACATGCACAATGACTCAAATAGTACCATAAGGTTGCTCAAGGTGGGTTTGTACCATAAGGTTAGATCAAGATGGGTTTAAACAAGAAGAGATGATAGCAACTTCATCTTCATGTTCATCTTACCACCAATCAACACTTTCTTATTGGAAAGGCCTCTCACAATTTCCTGATAGTCTAGTAAGAAGTTTAGTCCCACCAATCAACACTTTCTTATTGGAAAGGCCTCTCACAATTTCCTGATAGTCTAGTAAGAAGTTTAGTCCCCTCAAGTTGATGTATTTTTTCCGCATTTGGTTACCTCTCTAAGTTTGCCATAGGTTTGGAATGTATGTGTGATTGGAGACTTCCATGTTGACCTTTACTTGTTTTTTATTGTGCCTTGCTGTGAACCCAAACCCATAGAGGTGGAAATGAGCCACATACATATACATATAGGAAACATGCTAAGAAATTGTAAAGCCACACCACTTGATCGTCGCTACAAAGAGTGTACCCATATGAAAATTGTGTTCTATCCATCAACGCTGACATAAGAAATGATCGGATACAAACAATTTTTCTAAAGTAAGCAAAACATGAAGTACTCATCTTCCAAGTGGCATGAAATTAATATATCAACTCTCCTTGGGGTGAAGGGGAGGAGAGGAGTCCATGAGCACTCTGATGAGATGTAAAATCCAACCCATTAGGGGGATCAATGAGCCTTTGGGCAATCCCATTCAAATCAAATCTCTCATCTAACCTTAAGGTCATTCCTACCCAGTTTCTAACTTAGTAGGTCTTCGATTCTATACCCTAGTATCTGCTAGGCATTCAACCTCTGCTTGTGTGGGATTCAAAGGGCCCCATGGGTGTTATGCCCTTCATTCATTATACTTTGAAAATTTATTCAAACTACCAAGAATACTAGATCTCAAAAATCAAACTCAAACTTTCTTTTTAAAAAAGGGAGGAGAGGACAGAAAATAAGACAAGATTGAGTGTTGATATATTGAACAAGAAATTGATATAGGGCTTTTGTATAGAGCCTTGAATTTCTTATGTGAAGAAGACATTGAGAATAGATCATTGAAGTTATATATGTTAGTGCATATGAAAATATCATGTACCTTGCACCATGACAGAGGCTTCATGCACAAAACTCCCAAATGAAGGGGACAAAATATATTCTTTTGACTATCAACCTTCAAGTTGTCTAAAATATGGAACTTCTGTCCATACTAGTCCTTTGAGAGATAAAGCAATAGGGCTTTGAGTTCCAAACAATGGGCCTTTCACCTAGCAATAGCGATTTAAGTAGCTAAATAGTGAGCCTTTGGCATATAAAGTTATTTTCCTTGGAGAATTTGAGCATTCAAATTATATGAGTCAACTATGACTCTACTATGACTCCATTGTGTAAGAATAGGAGGGTCCCATTGGTACTATCATCATTCACCATGTAAATTTGTAATGTTTGTTTCAAAGTACAAAAACAAAGACAAAAGGCTAAACTTTTTTTTTTGTGAGCTTATCTTGCTTATCAAGTTTGTGTTGTTGGAGTTAGACGTCTGCAGAAGCACGCGAACAACACAAGGAAGAAGGAGAAGCTTGGATCACAACACACAATATTGAATGTATTACTAGAGAATGTACAAAGATAAGTATCCCGTTAGGGCAATAGTCATATATACAAACGGGGGGATGAACAAGGAGCTGGCACTCATGTATAAGGAAGTGCCAAGCTATGTGGAAATCACTCCACAAAAGGAAGTAAGCCCAAAGCTTTGCGGAAAGCTTCAAACTTCTCCCTAGGGAGAGCCTTCATGAAAAGGTCTGCAATGTTCTCCTGCGTGGGCACATATGCCAAGCTGATCTCCCCAATAGAGAACCTCTCCCTGACGTAATGATAATGCACCTCAATGTGCTTAGTGTGAGCATGGAACACAGGGTTCCTCGCAACTGCCAATGCACTCTGACTGTCAGTGAAGATGGTGGTGGCAGAAGACTGACCAACACCCAAATCAGCCATAAGGCGTCTAAGCCACTCACACTCAACAATCGCTATGAAAGCTGCCCTATACTCAGCCTCACAACAGGAAGTGGCCACAGTAGGCTGCTTCTTGCTCAACCAAGATATACATGAGCTACCAAGCATGAAGCAAAAGCCACTAGTGGACACACGAGTGTCATAGCAACCAACCCAATTAGAGTCATAAAAAGCATGCAAATCTGGCGATAGTGATCCCCCCTTTGGATAAAACAACCCAAGTAGCCGAGAACCACTCAAGTAGCGAAAGATGCGCTTAACCGCTTGCCAATGCTTGACTCCTCGGCAATCCATAAACCTGCTCATCTGTGAGACAGCAAACTGAATATCTGGCCGAGTAATGCATAAGTAAATCAGGCACCCAATAGTCTGCTGATAGAGAACAGCATCAAATGCATCTCCAGCATCATGAACACTCAATCGTAAACCTGTCTCCATAGGAGTGGCAATAGGTTTATAGTCTTCAAGGCCAAAATGCTATAATAATGTGTCAATATATTTTGTTTGACACAAAGCCATTCCACCATCAACGTGCATAAACTGAATGCCCAAATAATGATGCAAATGCCCCAAATCAGACATCTCAAATGAGGCATGCAATCAGCCTTAAAATCAGCAATATGCCTCTCATGAGGACCAATGAGCAGCATGTCATCAACATAAACCACAATGATCAGAAGTACATCATTAGCACGCTTAACATATAAGGTGCTTTCAATTGGATTTTTCTCAAAACCATGTGCAATCAGATAGGCATGTATCTTTTCATACCAAGCACGTGTTGCTTGCTTTAGACCATATAATGCCTTCTTTAACCTGCACATTTGGCTTTCATGCCCTTTTTGCACAAAGACATGGGGCTGAAAAACGTACACTTCTTCATGCAAGTCACCATTCAGAAATGCTATTTTAATGTCCAACTGATGTACATTCCAACCATGATGGGCTGCAAGTGCACAAATGCTACGAGCAATAGTCATTCGGCAAGTAGGAGCAAAGGTTTCATAAAAATCAATGCCTCTTTCCTGCACATAACCCTTTGCAACAAGCTTAGCCTTATACCTGTCAACTGTACCATCAGGTTTACACTTCAGCTTGTGTACCCACTTAGTGCCAATGGCCTTCTTGCCAGGAGGCAAGTCACATAAAGACCAAGTACCATTCTTCATTATCGCATCATATTTAGATTGCATAACAGCCATCCAATTTTCTAAATTTTGTGCTTCATCAAACGAAACAGGTTGAGTCTCATCACAGAGACTAGATGCAGCCATAGCATAGCAATCTGATGCAAAAGAGGCACTATGAGAGCCTGATCGAGTACGATATGTCAGAGGTGCATCTAATTTGCTGTCATGCGAGGTCTGCACTAGCCATTTTGGCATAGTTCTTGCATGCTCAATATCAACTCTCTCATCAATAAGTGCATCATGTAAATCTGCATCAAAAATGGAATGATCTGCATCATCACATGAAACCTACAAAGGCTGAGAAGTTGCCTCATTAGGACCAGCACTACACTATCCACCTGTAAAAAGAGGCAGCAAAGTATCATACATGTCTTTGGAGCTAACAGATGTCTCCTTAGTACATGAAAGCAATGGCTGAATAGCATCTTCCACAAAAACAACATCACGGCTAACCAGAATGCGTTTAGTTTGTGGATGATACAGATGATAGCCTTTACTTTCAAAATTGTACCCAACAAAAATACATTTTACTACTTTATCATCCAATTTTCTACGATGTTGTTCGGGCACTAATGTATATGCCAAACAATAAAAAACATGCAGATGAGCAAAAGATGGCTTACGGTCATGCCAAGCCTCATATGGAGTGATAGACTGCAGTGTTTTAGTGGGACACCTGTTAAGTACATATGTTGCACACATGACAGCCTCAAGCCAGAAACCATGTGGTAAAGCCTAACTCTTGACCATACACCTTGCCATCTCCATGAGTGACCTGTTCTTCAGTTCAGCAACTCCATTCTATTGAGGTGTATACGGCACTATACACTGGTTTTTTTATCCCACGTTCAGCTAGAAATGTGTTAAAATCAGAAGACTTTTATCCCCCCCTCGATCAGAACGGAGGATGCCCATTTTACATGCTGACAGATTTTCAGCCAAAACCAAAAACTGTTTGAAGCACATGAACACTTCGGACTTTGCCTTCAATGGATATACCCATGCATGCTTGGAAAAATCATCAATGAAAGTCACGAAGTAAAGATAATTCCCAAAAGAAGGTGTCTGTATAGGACCACAAACATCACTATGTACAAGCTGCAATTTCTGAGTAGCCCGAACTAAACCATCTTTTGGAAAGGATGAACACTACATTTTGCCCAAAATACAACCTTCTCTAGGTGCCTCAAGTTTGAGCAAAGAGGACACCATTTCATATTTCTGCAGGCGTAGCAAACTAGCAAAATTCAGATGACCAAAGCCTGCATGCCAAAGCTTTGCATCTGACATAGCCTAAGAATCATGTATTGCACATGCCGAATCATTTACAGATCTTTCATAGTCTATGAGCTTATATAGCCCACGATGAAAAATTCCAGAAGCAATAATCACATCGCCATTTGATAGATCATGAACTGTACACCTGTCACCAACAAATTTCAACCAAGCCAATCTTGGCTAATGCAGAAACTGATAACATATTTTTCTTGATCCTTGGCACAAACAAAGCATCTGACAAAGTGAAAGAACCACCATCAGAAGTAGTCAAAATGATCTTACCAATTCCCATAACAGGATAAGAGGAGTTGTTGGCGCATGTAACAATATTCCTTGTAGGGGTAGGCTCGAGTGAAGAGAAGAAACTACGCTGCGAGGTAATATGTTTGGTCGCCCCACTATCGAAGTACCAAACATCTGAGTCTACTACAGACATGCACTGCTCATGACAAGATGGGTCAAAACTGCAAACAGTAGTAAACGCCCATTCTTCTTCCTACACAAGATTAGCAGACTCTATTTTCGGTGTAGAGGCCCCTGCAACAACCATTCCATCCTCTTTCTTCTTTGCCTCTTTAGCAGCCAGTTTTGGACAGCTCTTTATGATATGATCCTTTCCTTTACAGTACTTGCAAAACAATTTCTGCTTTTCTGATTTCTTTTCATCTTTATCTTCCCTCTTCGATTGTGCAAAATTAGCAGATTTTTGCTTACTACTTGAAGAGCTCCATTTTCCTTTGCCCTTCTAACTACCCAGGAAAGCTTGATCTGCAACTTGCATAATGAACCTTTTCTGCCTGGACTGATCTTCCTGCAATCGAACAGAGACTAACTCCTCAAATGACAAGGCATTTGGATTGCCTTTCATCATCAACCAAAGAGTAGAAGCAAAACTCTGATACGAATCAGGAAGACCATTCAAAATGGTTTGCACAAGTGAGCTATCTAGTATAACCTCATTAGCAGAAATCAATTGTTCGTTCAAGCCTTTGATCTTTGTTAGAAAACTGTCCATAGAATCACCTTCATTCATGTGCTCACTCTCCAACCGTTTTCGGAGGTAAGAAACACGAGCCTCATTCCTAGCTTGGTACAATGTGCTAAGTGTTTTCCAAGCATCCTTAGCTGTTCTGCAAGAGCGAATGTGAGGAATAATGGCATGTTTGATAGACAAAGCTATCAATGCATGTGCCTGGGCATCTCTGCCATCCCAACAAATTTGCTCTGCAGTAGGTGCAGCATAAACTACAGCATGAATAGGAATATGCAGAATATCATCATCTTCAACACCTTCTATGTCAGCTTGAGTACTTGCAGTTGTAACAGTTGCACGTGTGATAGGACGTTTTTCAACACCCTGCACAATGTTCCACAGCCCTTTTGCAACCAATACATGTCGCATCATATAAGCCCACAACGGGTAGTTGGTACCATCCAACTTATCCTCAATAGCCAACATATGAAATACATCACTGATTTCAGCCATGGCCAGTGACTAAAATACCTTGATGCAGAAAATTGATTGTATCTCTAAAAGTTGAACGAAACTGCCCAGACGAGTTCTGCTAAACGTGTAGTAGACTTCGAGATGCTTATACTGGCGAATCAAAACAGGTATATACCTTTGGTGCAAAAAGATGAAATAGCCTGCACAAGCACTGCAATAGTGCATTCGAAGGCCGAAACGAGCTGAATATGCTCACCAAAATTTGTACGATTCTAAGACTGCAACCAAAGAAGGTGTCGATGATGCCCTAGATGAAGCGGCAACCTACTCTGATACCGATTATTGGAGTTAGACGTCTATGGAAGCACGCGAACAGCACAAGGAAGAAGAAGAAGCTTGGAGCACAATACACAATACTGAATGCATTACTAGAGAATGTACAAGGATAAGTAGCCCGTTAGGGCAATAGGCATATATACAAGCCGGGGGGGAAAAAACTCCTAAAGAGGGAAAAAGTGCCCCGATGTTCCTAGAGTGTTCACACACATCACTACCTAAATATATCAACATGTGTAGGGTATGCAAAAAGCTCCATTGTTGATTCACATAACAAGTGTGAAGAAATCATTGTTACCGTTAGTGTCCATGTGAAAGGCCAAATGGCCACTGGACACTTCTTTGTATATGTTCTTTAATAAAACATATAGTGGCCTGGTCAGTCACAGACTGTAAGTTTGACTGCATTTGTAAGACCTAGAAGTCTATCTTCGTGCTCCCTGTGTACTGTGTTTTCACGTATCTTTGTAGGCATTGTGCGGAGTACCATGTGCAGCCTTGGCAGCTCCGTTTTCTACTCTGAGGATATCGTTGTGGAACTCTCAACAAGGAGAGCGCACCGTGGTGCATCGAATTCGAAACTTTCACTGGTATTAGAGCAGTTCGAGGCAAAAGATTTGTTCCTTTTGTGCGAGCGAAGCGAGCCCCCCCCCCCCGGCTTTCTCCAATGCTTACGACTAAGGCAGCGACCAAGACATAGACCTTGGCATACCTTGTCATCCGAGTCACTGAGGTCACCGTTGGCATCATTGGCTACGCGCGAGGGAGGACCTCAACGATCAAGGAATATAGAGGTTCTCGGTACTTCTTGGGAGGTCACCCATCCCAGTATTGTTCCCCCCAGAGCTCGCTTAACCGTGGCAATCTCTTGCCACTAAGGTACACTCTTGTGGTGTCTAAAGAAGGGGAAAGACTAAGGTTGACATTACCTTGAACATGTTTTGGTCCCTCAATGCTTCATTCTTTGCTTTCAAAGACTATTTTTGAAGCATTTTTGGGGTGTCTTTTGGAGCCATTTTGGAGTACTTCCGCACATAGTTCTCTTCACACAGGTCCAAGAACATCAAGAAGAGTGTTCTTTGTACTTCTCCGACATTAAATATCAACCTTTGAAGCTGTGTTTTCAGCCACACTCACAAAACTACAGGTTTCTTGAAAGATTTTAGTTTTGGTGGGAGCAGTCGTTGCAAATTTATGTAAGTTTTTTGAGCCAAAAACATCAAAGTTGACAGACACTTGCAGGTGTTATTGGTTAGTTTTTTGGGCTGTGCATTCAGCCTTTTAGTGTCATTTTACTGCAAATATTGAGCACATACACATTATGTACGCTTCTCTGGATATCGCTTATGTATGTCCATGTGGTCATTGATATAGGGGTTACATTCTTTGCATAAAGCCTTTTACGTTTGATAAAGAGGGTCATGGTGAGGTTTTCTTAACTGAGAGACACCCAAATTTTGGGGTCTCTTCGATGATGCACGTGGAAGACTTACCCAGCCTCGCCATAGGAGATGTATGATAGTTGTTCATAGGTGCTCGATAAGCTTCGTTGGCTTCTATTGGGTAATTGATTATATGCAGTGGAGTTAATGATTCACTATGCAGGCAAACATGTCAGTACTTGCAATTTTATGATATTTTGACACTGTTCATATGCTCATTTTGTAGAGGATACTTTGGCCAAAATTTTTCCAGATTTTTTATTTTGTCAACTATACAATGGTCGATTTACTCCTTGATACACTTATTCATTCGTGTTTGGACTCTTCTAGCTTCATTATCATTCCATTCAATTCTCTACCATCATGGCATCAGAGGTCTCAGGCACATCTAGTGGATCAAGATCTAGTGCTAGTGTTCCGAGGAGGAGCTATAACTTGGAGGGCAAATACCATTTTGAGATCCGAAAATTTGATGGCACAAACTTTGCTCTATGGAAGAATCAAATTAAAGATGTGCTGATTCAAAGGAGGCAATGGAAGCCAGTAAAAGGAATTTCAAAGAAGATTGTTGACATGGATGAAGATGATTGGGATGAGTTAGATGAAATGGCTAGGTCTACCATTCGCTTGCACCTGGCTGATAATGTTTACATTACAGTATTAGACTATGAAAGTGCAAATGATCTTTGGCAGAAGTTATGCAATACATATGAAAAAGAGACGGCATCAAATAAAGTTTATCTAATGAGAAAATTATATGACCTTCGTATGAAGGACACATATAGTGTTGCTACTCATCTAAATGAGTTTGATGCTATATTCTCTCAGTTATAGGCTCAAAAGATGGATATGGATAATGAAATGAAAGTACTATTGCTGTTATGCACCTTGCCTTCATCATGGGATACATTTTGCACAGCTATTAGCAATAGTGCACCTGGTGGTAAACTCGTCTATGATGACATATGTGGAGCACTCTTTGAGTGAGGAGATTCGTAGAAAATCTATGGTTGGCACTCAGAGTGGAGATGCATATAATGTTTGTGATTCTTACCAAGGAAAGAATCAACAACGTGGCAGGAGCAAGAACAAGGAAAAGAATGGTCAACGGAATAAGAGTAGAAGTAAATCAAGGAAGAGGGATATTTAATGCCTTTATTGTCATAAGAACGGACACATGAAGAAGGACTATTATGCATTAAAGAATGCCAAAGGTAAAGGATAGAATGTTGATGGGCATGTTAAACAGTTACCTGCACCATCTACTTCGACTGTGAAGATTGAAGAAATTAATGCTATTTCTGATGATGCTGATGTGTTGACAGTTGATAGTACTATGCCAACTAAGGCTCTTATGGCTAGTTCTCTTTCCCACACCTGACTGCTAGATTCTGGTGCTTCTTTTCATGTGACACCACATAGAGAATGGTTCTCTAATTATGCAGCAAAGTCTCTTGGTATCATGAGACTTGGTGATTCTTACCAGTGTAATGTTGTGGGGATTGGAGATGTGGTTGTGTAGTTCATTGATGGTTCAAAATTTACTATGCATAATGTACGCCATGTAGCTCAGTTATCACACAGTTTGATGTGAGTTGGTCAACTTGATTACCTTGGTTACAAGGTGGTCTTCTATGCCTAGTCCTTTCGCATATCAAAGGGAAATACAGTTATTGCAAAAGGAAGCAAAGTTGGCTCACTTTATCCTTTATTTGTATCACAGAAAGAACACTTGTTAGCTCTTATTGAACAACCTATGGCTTGTATTTGGCATGGTCATTTGGGCCATATATCTCGTAGTGGAATGGAAAATCTTTCTTGTTTTGGCTACTTACCTGTGTTATCTTTCTCTGATTTTTCATTTTGTGTTATGGAAAGCAAGCTAGAAATGTGCATAGAATGCACATTGACTCTTCAATTCAGCCTTTAGATCTCATTCATATAGATGTGTGTGGTCCTATGTCCAGTAGGTCCTTAGGGGGTTCTCTTTACTTTGTCACTTTCATAGATGATGCTACTAGAAAAGTTTGGGTATATCCTATCAAATCAAAGGATGAGGTATTCCCTACTTTCAAAAAATGGCTTGCTTCAGTTGAGACTGAAAAAGGAACTAAGCGTAAGGCTTTACATTCAGATAATGGGGGTGAGTATACCTCACATGAATTCAACCTTTTTTGTCGGGATTCGTAGAGAGTTTACAACTCCTTATACCCCAGTACAGAATGGTGTAGCGGAGAGGACGAATAGAAATATTCACGATATAGAAGTCTCTATGTTGCATCATGCAAACCTCTCACAAGTTTTTCTGGGCAGAAGCAGTATTGACTGCAACATGTGATTAACCTTTCACCTAGTACTGCCAAAGGTTTGAAAGTGGCACAAGAGTTATGGACAGGGAAGCCACCATATTATGATCATCTTCGAGTTTTTGGGTGTGAAGCATATGTTCATATACCAAAGAATCTTAGACAAAAGTTGGATCATAAGTAAAAGAAATGCATTTTTCTTGGATATGGTCGAGAAGGACAATTTGGATATCGTTTATGGGATCCTCAAACACGGTCAGTGATCACAAGTAGTGATGTCATTTTCAATGAGTCTAAGATGCATAAACAACCCATTAAGGAGGTTGAAGTGAGAAGAGTGGTGTTTGAGGATAGTAGTCCTCCGGTTAGCATGCATAAAAATGCTGCACATAGGGATGTTCAAGAGAATGTCCACTCAGATCAATCTGCACATATTCCTGTTCAGCAACCATTCATACGTTCTGCACGTTTCTCACATCCACCTGATAGATATGTTCTAGGTTTAGATTTTGTTATGCTAACAGACGCCAGTGAGCCCTCTTGCTACAAAGAGGCTATGCAGACAGAGGATCATGTCAAGTGGGAGCGTGCCATGAAGAGTTAGTTAGATTCTATTCACAAGAATGGTACTTGGGATTTGGTACCTTTTCCAACGGGCAGGAAAGCTTTACCATGTAAATGGGTATATAAGCTAAAATTCACATCAGATAGTGCTTCTCCAAAGTATAAAGCACGACTCATTGCAAAGGGTTTTAAGCAACAACATGGTGTTGATTTCGAGGAAATTTTCTCTCTTGTGGTCAAGATGACTACCCTGTGCATGTTGCTTGGAGTCGTTGCAATGGAGGACTTAGAGCTATTCCAAATGGATGTGGAAACTGCTTTCTTGTATGGAGATCTTACAGATGAGATCTATATGGAACAACCAGAGGGTTATGTAGTTTCGGGCAAGGAAAGTCTAGTTTGTAAGCTTAAGAAGAGTTTGTATGGACTTAAACAGTCCCCTAGACAATGGTACCAAAAGTTTGATGCTTTTATGAAATCTCAAGGCTATTCTCGAAGTAATGAGGATCATTGTCTCTACACAAAGAGATGCTCAGATGGCAGCTTGATATGCTTGATACTTTATGTCGATGATATGCTGATTGCTAGGAAACCCTCTAATAATTTGTCAATTCTCAAAAAGAAGTTGAGTCAAACATTTGATAGAAGGATTTGGGGGATGCCAAACATATTCTTGGCATGCACATTACTCGTGATAGGAGTAAAAGATGCATATACTTATCTCAAAGTGAGTACATATCCAAAGTACTTCACCGATTCAATATGCAGGGTGGAAAGGCATTGAGTACACCTTTACCCACATATGTGAAATTGAGCAAGGATGATTGCCCCAAATCAGATGAGGAAAAGGAATTCATGATCAAAATTCCCTATCAGTCTGTTGTTGGTAGTCTCATGTATGCTATGGTAGCTACGAGACCAGACATTGCATTTGCAGGGGGAGTTGTGAGCAAATATATGTCTAATCCTAGAAAGGAACATTGGGAAGCGATCAAGATGATTTTAAGATATCTGAGTGGCACTAAGGACAAGTGTCTATGCTTAGGTAGAGGGAAAGCATCCATTATTGGTTACACAGATTTTGACTATGCTGGTTGCATAGATAATCGTAAGTCTACATCACGGTACATTTTTCATTTTGTTGGAGGTGCTATCTCTTGGAGATCTCGTCTTCAAGAATGTACAAACTATTTCCACCACAAAAGCAAAGTATGTTGCAGCAAGTGAGGCATGTACAAAAGCGTTGTGGCTTTCTCGCCTTGCTTGTGACATGGGTTTACCTCAGCATGTACCTCGTTTGCTCAGTGATAGTCAGAGTGCCATTGCTTTAGCTAAGAATCCGGTCTATCATGCAAAGGCCAAGCACATTGAGGTGAGGCATCACTTCATTCGAGATTGCTTAGCCACTGAGCACATTATTCTTGAGAAGGTTCACACTCAAGTTAATGTTGCAGATGCTTTGACTAAACCTCTACCACAGGATAGCGTTTGACACTGTTGTCACTTGATGGGGGTTACTTGATTCATGACCTTACGAAGTCACTTGTATACTATGTAACATGCCCATCAGGTGGGAGGTATAGTTTGTATACTTACACTCAGGTATTCTTTATCATTCTTTATTTTTCTCCCATAGTTACTTTGGCCATATTGGTCTTTAGTGGGAGATTGTTACCGTTAGTGTCCATGTGAAAGGCCAAATGGCCACTGGACACTTCTTTGTATATGTTCTTTAATAAAACATATAGTGGCCTGGTCAGTCACAGACTGTAAGTTCGACCACATTTGTAAGACCTAAGAAGTCTATCTTCGTGCTCCCTGTGTACTGTGTTTTCGCGTATCTTTGTAGGCGTTGTGCGGAGTACCGTGTGCGGCCTCAGGAGCTCCATTTTCTACTCCGAGGATATCATCGTGGAACTCTCGATAAGGAGAGCACACTGTGGTGCATCGCCTTTGAAACCCTTCAATCATGAAAATCTTTTGTTTTATGATTAAAATTATAATTTTAGACTTTAGAATGACTCCATAAGTCGATTGAGAAGGACGACATTTGAGAGGTCATATGGCACCCTACAAGAAATGTTTCTCCTCATGGCATTATGAATCATTGGAAAAGATGGCATCATAAAGGGCTTCTCTTGCTTTGTTGTAAGTGTTCTGGTGGGTGAGCTCCCCCCCCTCTTATGACTATTTATTTGAGAATAGATACCATAAATTGGTGTAATGTCTCTCCTCAAAATTATCCCCTCCATTAATGAACAAGAGACCTTCCATTTTTGTATTATGCATCACTTTCAAATAGAAATCCAAGGTATAATACATTTAATAATATTTATATGCATATTCTTTTTCTCTCACCTCTATCATAACAGAGTTATGATTGAGGTTGTGTATCACACCAACAAAAGAAAACAACTATAAAAAGGGATATAAATAATGACAAAAGTCACAAAAATAACAACCAAAAGCATCCATAAAAATAAATAGAAACAAACAACATGTTTGCATCATCTATTGTTTGAAGCGCAAAGTTATCATTTTTCTTTGTTCATCTCTTTTTGCATAGGTAATACGATGGAATGTAACACCATGTTTAGTTATACTAGATGTTTATGAATATCACTCCCTAATGTGTGCTCTTTTTTTTTTAGGGGGGGGGGGTATTTGTAAGGTGAATTTAAAAACCCCATACAATGTGTGCTAAGCCGAGCTATGAGCTATTAATGGTGTCTTGCTATGAAGATTGCATGCCTACTCCATCACTTTAATCAATCAAATAGCTGCAAGTTAGTAGCCTAGAAGATGTTGCCTTTGAGATTGGTCTATAGACACATAAACAAAGATGAGGTTGAGTTCACAAAGATTATCTTCATGGAAAGAGAGCTAGATTCCATGGATAAAGCCAAACGACCTCTGATCCCAAGAGAATTTGTGCCACTCCCCTCCATTAGAAGAATAGTGAGGTAGAAGAAATCTCCAAAGGACCAAGAATCACAAAATGAAAGGTTCAACGACATATACATGAACACTTCACCATAGACCTTGTGCTTCTATCAAACCTTCTATGAATGAGGATAGTGATGACACAGGAAAAGACTTTGTTTTTTTGCTTCTGCCTCCACCATATTGTGAACCCAACTTTATTAAGAGGCATAATATAATATGAAAAAGCAACTAAAATTTTGATAATTAAAAAACAAAAAGTATGTCGTATCGCATAAGATGGAAGAAGGGTGACGGCAAAATAGGACATGATAATGATATTCCGACACATGTGAGCGATTTTATGAGTATATGGAATATAGGTTGGTTGTAAGACTAAAAAGTAAAAAGGGCGCAAGACACCTCTCGTTTTAAATGAGCAACAAAGAGTAGAAAGCATGGAAAACTTGACCGATCAAAGGGAGGCTCACAATTTCACACGTTGTGTTGCAAACATAATGTGTGCTGATGTGTGGAGATTATAAAAGGTATTTGATCATAAAGAAAAAGGTATGCACATACATGATATGGTACATAAGACTTACATAGGTTCGGTGTTGAGTTTTGATTGTAGGAGCACAAAGCAATGTTACAAGAATGACAAGGTAAAGAGCACATCAAAGAGGATACGAATCATGTCAATGTGACCATGTTACAAAAAGAAAATTCATCCCATAAGGGGAGGAAAAGGTAAGATGTTTAGATATGATCAATCTTCTATATGTGAGCAAGATCCTAAAAGAATCACAATTAGTTGAACAATTAAAAACATGCATACACACATACATATGCACACATAAATACACTTACACATACATACATACATACACATACACACACATACACACTCATATACACACATACATAACACACACACACATACACATATATACGCATGTACACATAGATGCATACACATACACACATACATACACACACATGCACACACATACACATACATATACACACATGCACACACATACACATGCACACACATACACATGCACACACATACACATACACATATACACACACACATACACACAAATGCACATACACATATGCACACACATACACATACATATACACATATACATACACACATATGTACACACATATACATATACACACACATACACATACACATACACACATATGGACATGCACACATATGCACATACACATGCATACACATACACACACATACACACATACACATGCACACACATACACACTCATACACACATACACACATATACACATGCATACACATACACATACATTTACACATGCACACATACATACACACCTACACACATACATACACATGCATACACACATACTTACATGTACACACACACATACACACATCCATGCACACACATACACACACATACATAGAAAAAAAAACAATCGGATAAGAATGCAATAAAACTTTAATTTTGTAGACATGCATATGGATGTGTATGTGTATGTGTAAATGTATGTATGTGTGTATGTGTGGATGTGTATTTCTGTGTTTGTGTTTGTGTATTTATATGTACGAACATGTATCTATGTAGATGTGAATATGTATGTATGTGTAAATGCGTACATGTGAATATGTATGTATGTAAATAATCAAATTATTAATATCTAATACCTTTTTTTTGCTACAAGATCAAATTCTAATCAATCAAAAGGAACTCCACCACCGTCTCCTAGTCGTCAAGGACTGATTATTGTAAGTATATCAAACTTTTAATTTTAATCCTTGATAGATACATACATGACTCGTATATGTTTTTCTACTATTATATTATAATAAGATTCTGATCAATTAGAGGCTGCTCCACTGTTGGAGTTTGAGGTCTTCAGAAGCATGTGAACAACACAAGGAAGAAGAAGAAGCTTGCACACAATATTGAGTGTATTACCAAGAGAATGTACAAAGATAAGTGACCTATTAGGACTATAGATAAGTGAATGTATTACCAAGAGAATGTACAAAGATAAGTGACCCGTTAGGCATATATACAAATTGAGAGAAAAGAATCTCCTAAAGAAGGAAAAAAGTGCCCCGATGATCCTAGTGTGTTCACCCACATCACGTTCTAAGCTTATCAACAGGGAGTGATGCCCTTGGGAGTGTGTTCGCCCCTAGGAGTGATGCCGTGAACGAGGAGCTAGCACTCATGTATAAGGAAGTGCCAAGCTATGTGGAATCAATCCACAAAAGGAAGTAAGCCCAAAGCTTTGCAAAAAACTTCAAACTTCTCCCTAGGCAGAACCTTTGTGAAAAGGTCTGCAATGTTCTCCTGTGTGGGCACATATGCCAAACTGATCTCTCCAATAGAGAACCTCTCCTTGAAATAATGATAGTGCACCTCAATGTGCTTAGTGCGAGCATGGAACACACGGTTCCTCACAATTGCCAATGCACTCTAACTATCAGTGAAAATGGGGGAGGCAAAAGATTGACCAACACCCAAATCACATAAGGCGTCTGAGCCACACACACTCAATAGTTTTTATGAAAGCTGCCCTATACTCAACCTCACAACTAGAAATGGTCACAATAGGGTGCTTCTTGCTCAACCAAGATATGCATGAGCTACCAAGCATGAAGCAAAAACCACTAGTGGATGCACGAGTGTCATAGCAACCAACCCAATCAGAGTCAGAAAAAGCATGTAAATCTGGTGATAGTGATCCTCCCCTTGGGATAAAACAATCCAAGTAGCCCGGTACCACTCAAGCAGTGAAAGATGCACTTAACCCCATGCTAATGCTTGACACCTGGGCGATGCATAAACGTGCTCATCTATGAGACAACAAACTAAATATATGGCTGAGTAATGCATAACTAAATCAAGAATCTAACAGCCTACTGATAGAGAACAACATCAAATGCATCTCCAACATCATGAAGACTCAACCGTAAACCTGTTTCCATAGGATTCGCAATAGGTTTGCAGTCGTCAAGGCAAAAATGTGGCAATGTGTCAATATATGTTTGGCACAAAGCTATTCTGCCACCAACTTGCATAAATTGAATGCCCAAATAATGATGCAAATGCCCCAAATCTGACATCTCAAATGAGGCATGCACATCATCCTTAAAATCAACAACATGCTTCTCATGAGGGCCAGTGACCAACATGTCCTCAACATGGACAACAATGATCAAAAGCACATCATTTGCATGCTTAGCATATAAGGTGCTATTAGTTGGATTGTTCTCAAAACCATGTGTAATCATGTAGGCATCTATCTTTTCATACCAAGCATGTGGTGCTTGCTCAAACCATATAATGCCTTGTTCAACCTGCACACTTTGTTTTCATGCTCTTTCTGCACAAAACCACAGGGCTGAAAAACATACACTTCTTCATGCAAGTCACCATTCAAAAATGTAGTTTTAATTTCCAACTGATGTACATTCCAACCATGATGAGCTGCAAGTACACATATGCTACAAATAGTAGCCATTTGGCATGTAGGAGCAAAGGTCTCATAAAAAGCAATGCCTCTTTCTTGAGGATAACCTTTTGCAACAAGCCTGGCATTATACCTCACATAAAGACCAGGTACCATTTTTCATAATAGCATCATATTTTGATTGCATAATATGCTTCATCAAACGAAACAGACTCATTCTCATCACAAAGACTAGGGGCAGCCATAGCATAGAAATCTGATGCAAAAGAAGCACTCTGAGAGCCTGAACGAGTACGATATGATAGAGGTGCATCTTATTTGCTATCTCACAAAGTCTGCACCAACCATTTAGGCATAGTCTTTACCTCCTCTATATCATTTCTCTTATCAACAAGTGCATCATGTAAATCTACATAAAAAATGGAATGATGTGTATCATCACATGAAACCTATAAAGGCTAAGAAATTGCCTCATTTGGACCAGCACTAGACTCTCCACCTGTAGCAAAGTATCATGCATGTCTTTGGAGCTAAATGATGTCTCCTTGGCACATGAAAGTACTGGCTGAATAGCATCTTGCACAAAAACAACATCATGGCTAACCAAAATGTGTTTAGTATGTGGATGATACAAACGATAGCCTTTGCTTTCAGAATTGTACCTAACAAAAATACATTTCATTGCTTTATCATCCAATTTCCTATGTTGTTGTTTAGGCACTAATGCATATGCCAGACAACCAAAGATACACAAGTGAGAAATATATGGCTTGTGACTATGTCAAGCCTCATGTGGAGTGATAGACTGCAATGCTTTAGTGGGACAATTGTTAAGTACATATGTTGCAACACATAACAACCTCAAGCCAAAAACTATGTGGTACAACCTGACTCTTGACCATACATCTCACCATCTCCGTGAGTGACTTGTTCTTCCTTTTAGCAACTCCATTATGTTGAGGTGTATACAACATTGTACACTAATGGTTTATCCCATGTTAAGCCGAAAATGCATTAAAATCAAAAGACATATATTCCCCCCTCAATCAGAATAAAGGGTGCCCATTTTACATGTTGACAAATTTTTCAGGCAAAACCAGAAACTGTTTGAAGCACATAAAAACTTCGGACTTTTCTCTCAGTGGACATAACCATGCACGCCTAGAAAAATCATCAATGAAAGTCACAAAGTAAAGATAGCTCCCAAAAGAAGGTGTCTGCATAGGACCACATACATCACTATGAGCAAGCTGCAATTTTTGAGTAGCTCAAACTGAACCATCTTTTGGGAAGGAGGAATGCTGCATTTTGCCAAAAACACAGCCTTCACAGACATGTTTACCAAGTCCCTCAAGATTGGACAAAGAGGACATCATTTCTGATCTCTACAGGTGTAGCAGACTAGCAAAATTTAGGTGAACAAAGCATGCATGACAAAGCTTTGCATCTGACATATCCAGAGAATCTTGAAGTGCACATGCTAAATCATTCACAGATTTTGCATAATCTATGAGCTTATACACCCCATGACATAAAATTCCATAAGCAACAATGACATTGCCATTTGACAGATCATGAATTGTACATCTATCATCAACCAATTTCACAACCAAGCCGATCTTGGCCAATGCTAAAACTGATAACAGATTTCTCTTTAGACCTGGCACAAATAAAGCATCCAACAATGTAGAAGAACTACCATCAGTAGTAGTTAGAATGATCTTAACAACACCCATGATAGGATAAGAGGGTTGTTAGTGCATGTGATAGTATTCCCTGTTAGGGGAAGGCTCAAGTGAAGTGATGTTGCTAGGTAATATGTTTGGTTGTTCCACTATCAAAGTACCAAACATCTGAGTCTACTACAAACATACACAGTTCATGAGAAGATGGGTCATAACTGCAAATAGTAGTAAATGCCCATTCTTTGTTTTGCACAAGATTTGCAGACTCTAATTTGGGTGTAGAGGCTTCTGCAATGACCATTCCAACCTATTTTTTCTTTGCCTCTTTTGCATCTAGTTTTGGACAACTCTTTTTGGCATGATCATTTCCTTTACAATATTTGCAAAACAATTTCTACTTTTTTGTTTTCTTTTCATCTTTGTCATCCTTCTTTGATTCTGTAGAATTAGCAGATTTCTACTTACTAGTAGAGAGCTCCATTTACCTTTGTTGATATATTTAGGTAGTGATGTGTCTGAACACTCTAGGATCATCATGAGCACTTTTTTTCCCTCTTTAGGAGGTTTTTTTCCCCCCGGCTTATATATACGCCTATTGGCCTAACGGGTTACTTATCTTTGTACGTTCTAGTGGTAATACATGCAATATTGTGTGTTATGCTCCAAGCTTCTCCTTCTTCCTTGTGTTCTTCGTGTGCTTCCGTAGATGTCTAACTCCAACAATTGGTATCAGAGCAAGTCATCACTTCATCTAGGGTGTCATCGACACTCCTTCGATCACAGTCTCAGAATCACATGAAATTTGGTATGCATACTCAGGATGATTAGGAGATCAAAACTGCTTTGCTCTGTGTGCCAAAATTGTGATCTGAGTTTGTTGGCAGAGATGCTTAGGCACATGCATTGATAGCTTTGTCTATCAAACATGCCATTATTCCTCACATTCACTCTTGCAGAACAGCTAAGGATGCTTGGGATACACTTACCACATTGTACCAGGCTAGGAATGAGGCTCGTGTTGCTTACCTCCGAAAACAGTTGGAGAGTGAGCATATGAATGAAGGTGATTCTATGGACACTTTCTAACAAAGATCAAAGAGTTAAAGGAACAGTTGATTTCTATTGATGAAGTTATACTAGATAGCTCACTTGTGTAGACTATTCTGAATGGTCTTCCTGATTCATATTAGAGTTTTTCTTCTACTCTCTGTTTGATGATGAAAGGCAATCCAAATGCCTTGTCATTTAAGGAGTTAGTTTCTATTTTGTAAAAGATCAGTCTAGGCAGAACACGTCTATTATGTGTGTTGCAGATTAAGATTTTCTGGCTAGTCAGAAGGGCAAAGGTAAATGGAGCTCATCTAGTAGTAAGCAAAAATTTACAAATGCTGCACATTCAAAGAAGGAAGACAAAGGTGAGAAGAAATTAGAAAAGCGAAAATTGTTTTGCAAATATTGTAAAGCAAATGATCATGTCATTAAGACTTGTCTAAAACTGGTTGCTAAAGATGCAAAGAAAAAGGAGGCTGGAATGGTTGTTGCAAAGGCTTCTACACCACAAACATAGTCTGCTAATCTTGTGTAGAATGAAGAATGGGCATTTATTATTGTTTGTAGTTTTGACCCATCGTCTCATGAGCATTGTATGTCTGCAGTAGACTCAGATGTTTGGTATTTTGATAGTGGGGGAACCAAACATATTACCTCGCAATGCAATTTCTTCACATCACTCAAGCTTGCCCCTATAGGGAATACTGTCACATGCACCAACAACTCCTCTTATCTTGTCATGGGAGTTGGCAAGTTCATTGTGACTACTGTTGATGGTAGTTCTTTCACTTTGTGAGATGCTTTATTTGTGTCAGGGATCAAGAAGAATCTGTTATCAGTTTCATCTTTAGCCAAGATTGGCTTGGTTTGTTGGAAGTGAATGTACATTTGGTACATTTCCAGCAAATCACATTCTTTGGCCTTAGCATTTTTTGTACAGTTTGGGTAAAAATTTTTTAGGCTAGATAGATAGAGCTTGGTGAGAGCTATCTAGTGGCATGCTTCATTTTTCCATCAGAGGTCATAGTTGGAAGAAAAGTCAAACCCTAATTGTGCTCAACTAATGAAAAGTTAGGTCATGTCCAAAAGCAAGTTTGGCGATGAGCTTTTGAAAACTCATGAAAAGCAAAGGTGACTTCTATTTTTAACACTCACTATTTTTTAGCATAAAACAAAAGCACACGATCATAAGTAAAACAACATTGGAAGTTTTTTATCTTGTGCTACGTTTTGCTTTATTGTTCATGCACACGTTTTAGCTTTATTGAGAAGTCCTTCGCTTTAGCTTTATTCATGGAGACTTAACCTATAAAAGGAGCATGGTGGGCACACACTTGAATATCACTCAAAGATCTCAAGCTAGAGTTTGAAGATTCTGAAGCTTTGGAGGTGAAGATTTGGTGAAGGAGAGGCTACTCTCTTGGAGCAAGAAGTCTTCTACAAGGTGGTGGTAACTATCTTTTGTGAGATTAACCTTATATTTTGTTTTTAGGTTTTATCTACCCTAATCTCAAAATTAGGGTTGGTTGATTTACAATTTTGCTACACTATTTTGTCAGAATAAGGTTAACTTTGTTGCTCATTCACTTCACACACTTAGATTATTTCAACATAATCTAAAGTTTGTATCATCATCTTCTTGGATATTCTTCCATTAGTGAGTGCACCACTTTATATGGTTGAGTAGTACTCCCATGTTGTAATTTGGACATCTATTTTTTAGTGAGTAAGCTTTGGCTTACGTTCTCTATCTTTGTCTCAATATCTCTTTCTTTCTATCTCTCACTTATCATCTTAATTAATTAAGTGTATATGCTCAAAAGGTTTTAGTATTGGAACAATCCTCGGGTCCCAAATTCCAACACTTGGTATTAGAGCATAATTGACATACACACTTAGTTAAGATGAGTGAGATTAGAATTGAGATTGAAGACAAGTTGGATGGATCTTCTAATTATCCCATGTGGAGTTTCATGATGTTAAATTTTTGTTTTATCTTATTTAAACTACTATGTCCTGGGTTCTTGGGATGGTTAGGGGTCTGTAAAATAGAGGCCTTGTTTTGTATTTTCTCAATCTACTAATTCATTGTATGCTACTACACCAGCTTAGCACTTCTGAATTAAACTGTTAATCAACTACTTCTCTGCTTTGTGAATTACAACTTCTTCACCGCAATAACGCATAGACGCGTGACTACGTCACTTAATCGCAATATCGTCTTAACTTAATACTTCAACAGAGACTTAAGTAATAATTGAACTGTATTAATGGGGTTAAGGAATACACAGAGATGTAGACAAGGTGACACACTTCAACTTCACGCGCTCGCCTAGACCAAGAGTCCTGCGTCGACTCCTATTGTCTTACGCACGCTCCTTTCATTAATCAAAAAGGTTTACAATGTTTGCGCTACTCCCTTTCGGTGTGCATGTGACTTTTCAGAATTACATTTCTTCTATGCTAAATATGATAATTCCATTCCAGCGGCTAACACTGGCATGCATGGTGGACTCAAACCCAAATTGATAAATACAAAAATTTAGGAATCATTGATAATTCCCTGTATATACATAGAACGGGCTAAGTTAAAAGTTCGAGCTATTTTCTACTTCAAGGAATCCAACATGTCCTTCAAAATGTGTGGCTCGACCAAGTATGCATCAGTTTGCACAGAACTGGCAGCAATTACTTGGGAGATTAAGGCTTCAGCCTGGCTTTGCAAAAAGACTTCCTGGAGATAAAAATCATTGGCGAGCGCAGTATCCCGACTGAGCTTCATATCTACAATTTCGGCATCAATCCACGATAAGCACTCGACCTGGATTCCTAGCTGCTTTTCTCTGCGCTCGAGCTCTTGAGACTGGAACTGCATAGTTTTATAAAAATCTTGTCGCTCCTTTTGAATGGCTTCAATGTCCTTCTTCAATTGAATATTGTGGCCAATTTCTGCTTCCAAAGAGCGACTTTTCTGGAAAAGCTCTTCGGTGACTTGCTTGAGTTCTATCTCAGCTTGGATGGCTAAATCCGCCATTTCCTGACCCTTTTGTTCCACAATAGCAAGATCAACACGGGTGGTCTCGAGGAGATTGCCCAAAGCTATCATAGCGTCTTCCTTGTCAATCATGGCCTGCTTCAACTGACTAATCTCATCATCACGAGCAGCAATGATGGCGTCCTTCTCTTTCAAAGCTGCTTGAAGACAGCCAATCTAGTCTTTGTAAGAACTAACTTCAGCTTTGGCTATAAGTACTTCTTCTTGAAGTGGCGCGATATCGGCTTCCAGCATGTCGACTTTGCTTTGAAGCTCGTGACAAACAGCTTGTTGTGCATTCTGCAGTTGGAGGGGTAATTGTTGGGATAGTTGTAACAAAAACTGGCCAATCGATGCCAATTGGGTGAGCGCAGCAGGGGCGGGAAGAGGAGGTGTAGGCCGCGATGGTTGGGCAGAAAGGATTTTTGGGGACGAGGGTGGAGAATAATCAAGAGAAGAAGGGAAATTGGACGAAGCTTCACGGGCTGCTGCTGGAGGCGAGGAGGGAGGAGAAGCAGAAGCGACAAGAAGGGTGATGGGAGAAGGAAGAGGAATAATAGGTTTCTGGACCAGGATGAGACCTGCTCCTTTCTGGGGTGAAGGTGGAACTTCTGCAATTTTGGTAATTGCAACTTCAGTGATTTTCTGTTGATTTAGCGGGTCTGCCTGATCACCTGCTAGTTGCGAGGATGGTTGATGAAAAACAACTTTAGTGCTACCATTCAATGTGTCCAGCACAACATTATCATCCAATTGTTGCATTTCATCCCTCCTTTTAGTACCGGCCACATCTTCCATGGCAACGTCGGGATCTTGTTGCTTAATAGGAGAACATGGGACAGATGCCACCTGTACCCAAGTCGCTGTATCGTGAAAGACATCAACTTCTTATGCAGCGGTTGATACCTGCACTTGACTTTGTGAGGGACTAATGTGCCTGCGCTTGTGCCGGAAGAATTGGAGGAGATCCACGTTATCGTCCTCAACCTCCATGAGGGATTCTTCTCTAATTAACGAAGGATGGGGTTGAACGTTCTGCAGCACGGGATCGGTAGAAAAGAGAAGAGATATTATTTGGGGCAACTGGGTACGTGGTATGTATTGCCTGGAGGCCTGCTTCACAACGGCTTGGCACTCTCGATGGATTCGTTTAAAGAAAATTGCTGCCCAATTAAATGATTCATGGGACGCAGCCTTGATCACGGAGTAAAAAGATCGGGATATACCATAATTGCATTTCTGTAAGTTAAGAGAAGCAACTAAAAACTGGAGCGCGGTACACTCAAGCTCTGGGCGACAGAGAATAGTGAATTCGTTGGAGGACTGGCGGGAAACAATTGGTGCATTGTGGCTAGGGGAATGAGTGGAACCTCTACTCGTCCTTCCTGAGCCAGATGGAACCGTTGTGCAACAGTGTCAATAGTGATCAGTATGGGGGGGTTCAAGCTGGTAATCGACCAGTATGTATCAGTTTGAGGCAGCTTAGTGATCGCTGTGATGATCTGCACTACAAAGGGATGGCATCCCACCAAATGCCAAGGTAGTTCGGTGAACACCATCAGCCCTCACTGGTGCAGGTAAGCACCCAGCTCAAGTGATAAACCTGTGCGGAAGTTGGTCAAATTGGCAAGGTTATCTAGCACAAGAGCCATGGTCACTATGCACAATACGCTACAGAGTAAGCAAGACTCAGGAATACAATAGCGACAACAAGACGAAGAGAATGGTTTAAGTAAAAAACGCAAGATGAATGCATGACCCAAAACGCCATTATCATCGAGGAAGGAAACATGCATGCAATTATCGTCATAAACACATTAGAAATACGCAGTGATGGAAGGTGATGGCGAATAAAAAATTTATCAACAAAATTATAGCTCACTGGTCTATTGAAACGTGTGAAATACGGAACAAAGGAGCGAAGGTAAAACTACTAGTCAGAAAGGGATGATGTACAATATGGACGCAATTTAGATCCATTGATAGGCTAAGGCAATAGTATACTAGTTAAGGTGGATAACCGAAAAGTCGTTGGTCCCACTTGTTTGGCAATACGGTAGGGACCAAACCAGTGCAGTTTAAACTTTCCTGCGGATCGATTAGATTTAGCATTATAAAAGAGCACTAATTGATTTATCGTAAAAATGGGGGTTTTAAGGAAATGATCGTGGGCTCTTGCTTGTCTGAGCTGAACTTCCTACAGCACCAGAAAACTCTTGAGGCACTGTTCATCCAGAGATTGTAAAGCATCCAATCGGAAAGGGAATGATTCTGCCAGTAGTAACTTCTGCTCTAATGCCACTCGTAGTTAGGAACCACCAGTTCCATAGAGGCAATCGCCTCCAAACCATATGCCAACTTGAAGGGATTTGTTCCGGTCACCACTTTATATGTTGTACGATAAGCCCATAATACCACAAGTAGGAATTGATCCCATCTGTCTGGGCAATCCAATAACAGTTTCCTTAAGATGTTCAACAGGGATTTGTTTGTGCTTTCGACGATTCCATTCGCTCGTGGGTAGCAGGGGGAACTGAACTTATGCACAATCTGGAAGGTATTAGTAAGCACTTGCATTAATGTGTTAGCAAAGTGCGTACCTTGATCAGTCACAATCTCCAAAGGTAAACCATAGCATGGAAAAATATCTTTCATCAAACATTTAGTGACCGCCGCAGCTGTGGCTAACCATAGAGCCCAAGCTTCGGCCCACCGAGTCGCATAATCCGTGCATGTAAGAATATATCTGTTACTGGTAAGTGTCATAGGAGGTGTAATCGGTCCGATAAAATCCAAGCCCCATTTCTGAAAGGACTCGAGAGGCAAAATTGGTTGGAGCGGAAAATAATGTCTCTGTAAAGGTTGACCCAAACGCTGACATGCATCGCACTGTCGCACATACTTGGCCACATCACGATACATAGTAGGCCACCATAAGCCACTTTGTAGAATCTTCTGGTGGGTCAGGTCAACTGCAAAATGACCTCCTGCTGGGGCAGAATGAGCCATTGTGATTACTGAAGCAGTTTTGTGTGGGGGAACACATCTTAGCAGCACTTCCGATTGATCCATATAATATAACTGACCTACAATTAGCCTCAATCGTCGACTATACATGGCCAGTTTTTGTCGAGCAGCAGGAGAGGTCGTGCCGGGAGGACATCCACTGGTCAAGAAAAGCATCAAGTTATCATAGTAGGAGGAGGTTACCAGCAATTCTTGTTGATCGTCCTGTACAGTCTCAATTGCATAGATAGTGGGTGTGGTATCATCAACTCCTTTCGGAAGTTCACCAGAATCCAAACGAGATAAAAAGTCAGCAAGCGTGTGTGCAAACTCGGGTCAATGTACTACTGAATAATCAAACTCTTGGAGCAACAATACCCATCTTGCTAACCTTCCTCCCAGATGCTGTTGGCAAACAAGATATACCAAGGCTGCATGATCGACGTGGAAGGTGAAGCGGAGTCCCAGTAAATAATGCCGGAATTTCTTCACCGAATACACTAATCTGAGACCTTCACATTCGGTGACTGAATAATTGCGCTCTGTCGAAGCTAACCTGCAACTCGCATAATACACTGGACGAAACCATTTCTCCGTTTTTTGCATCAGCACGCTGCCTATTGCAATGTCGGACGCATCCACAAAGACGTGAAATGGGAGTTCCCAATTTGGTGCTTGTAAAATAGGTGCCTGTGTTAACAGTGATTTCAACCGATTGAAAGACAGCTGATATGCTTCAATCCATTCAAACTAGCAAGAAGTACTGGTTATCAGTCGATTGAGTGGCGTGGCCAGATGAACAAGCCGTCGCAAATGTCACCCATGCCACCGAATTTGGCCCAAGAAGTGCATCACTTCTTTGGGTGTCTTAGGAGCAGGTGCCTCCAGTACCGCCTTCACTTTATCTGGATCAACTTGGATCCCCTGTTTTGAGATGATGTGCCCTAGCAACTTTCTGCAAGATATAGAGAATACAGATTTATTGGGGTTTAAGCACAAACGGTATTCTCGACACTTTAAGAAATAGCACCGTAAATGATACAGATGCACCGAAGTATCGCTGGATAAGGAGAAGTCATCCACGTAAACTCTCATGAATGTAGTTAGATAGGGAGAGAAAACTTCTTGCATATAGTGTTGAAACGTACTTGGAGCATTTCGCGGACCAAACCACATCATTGTACACACATAAACGCCCCAATTTGTTATAAATGCTGTCTTTGGAATGTCTTGCTCCGCCATTCGTACTTGGTTATAACCACTATATCCGTCCAAAAAGGAGTACATCTCACGGCCTGCCACATCATCTAACATTGTGTCCAAAAACGGCAGAGGGAATGGATCAGGTACTGTTGCTGCATTTAATTTCCGGTAGTCCACACATATTCGTAATTGCTTATTCTTCTTAGGGACTATGACAATGGGGGAAATCCACTCGGCATGTTCGATAGGGACAATAAACCCAACCTTCAGCAATCGATCCAGTTCTGCTTTGACCTGGGCTGCATGGTGAGGAATCATCCTATAGTTGGGATGTTTAATAGGCCGAGCATCTGGTTTCAGCATAACCTGGTGTTGATAGATACGCGGATCCAACCCCTTCATATCGCGGTAATCCCATGCAAATACATCAGAGAATTCACGTAGTAGCTGTAGTAATTTATCTTGGAAGGTCTCTGATAGTCCCACCTTAATCTTCACTGGCTGCGAATTGGCTTCATCGCCTAAGTTGTAGGTAACCAATTGGTCTTCTTGTATGTAGAACTGTTGGGGCATGGCAAAGTCGTCAACTAGCTGAAGCAATTGTTGTAGCATCGTATCATCCAAGGTCTATGCTGCACTTGGTGCTGGTTCACCGGTCAGTAGTACTATCGTACAGGCCGTCGGACTCTAGTTATCTGCAACTATTTGTAAGTCCACAGTTCTGAGCCCCTTCAGATCCTTGTTGGCTTTAAGAAAAGCTTCCTCTTCATCATTTGAAAGACCATCCAGCATGTGTACAAGTTCGGCTACATGTGATCGTGCATGCAAGTCACAAGGCTTCATGTCATCCAGTGGAACGACATATTTTCGGTGGTTATTCTTAAAAATCAATTCATGCGCAGACCAATCTTGAACTACCTTAGCTTGCTTTAACCATCGTCGTTCAAAGAGCAGGTTATAATCCAGGTTGGATTTTGGTAATTCTGGAACAAAGAAGAAGGTCATTTTAAATATAGCTCCTTGAAGAGTAATAGGAATGTCTTGCACCAATCCAATTGGATGAACTCGGGATTGATCAGCCATGCGGACAAAAAATTGGACAGGTTCGATTTGTGTCCATCCCATCCGTTGACAAAGTGCTACTGTTGCAATGTTTACTCCAGAACCTCCATCAATTAATACTTGTGTTATTTTATGATTCTTATACTAGACCGTAATCAAGGGCACCGTATGGTCCACCATCGGGTCCAGTTCAAGCTGGATTGTTGCTGTCAAAGGAGCATATGAAGGTCCTGGACTGACCTATTGCTGGAACTATTGGTGCACGCCAGGAACCAAAGCCAATAATTGTCCCAATGGTAGTGTAATTGACACCTTGGATAAGACATCCCACACCTATTTTTGGTACGGAGTCCGATGGGGACTCCGATATTGAGTGGGTTAGATTTCTTCCTTCCAGTGCTGCCTGCGGTATGCTTTGCTGCATCACTAGAACTGGGTCAGGAAAAACAGTTCGTTCTTGGGTCGTCCACTTTCTTGCTTTAGTAAACACCTTCTGCTGTTCATGGATTCCAGGTTCAAAAATCTCCGCAGCTGGCTGTAATTGCTTTCCCGAGCATGTTTGCACCACTGATGTTTGAGTGTCTAGTGCTGAAATGTACACCATGTTCACCATCGGGTGTTTCCTTTCCTTTTTCCTTTTATCGTACTCAGCTGCATCTTTACAGTACCTACAGATATGCCCCATTTCACCGCAAAAATGACATTTAGGTGGTGGAGGAGATGCACCTTCACCTGATGGACCTGCATTCCACCGAGTTTGTCCAAAGTTAGTTGACCGTGCTCCTCTATAACTCTTGTATCCTTGGTAAGGAGTATTCCTCATTTGTGGTGGTACATAGTGACTAGCCGGTTGCCCTTGTTCCTGAATGATAGCATTGACAGCCGCTGTGCTCTGTACCTTTGCGTTATAACGACAGGTCTCCGTAGTGTGGTCCGCTATATGGCAAATGGCACAATACATCTAATTCAAAGCGCATGCTGATCTGCTGTGTCTTGTGTTTTTACATTTAGTACAATAAATTTATTTCAGAGGATCCTTATTTGAATGCTTGGATGCCTTCAACCACTCTAAATCTTCAGTGAATCCACCCACTTTATTTTCTAACTACAAAGGCATAGCGATTACGACATCCAAGATCATTTCTCCCACACATCATATAATCATGATCTGTTTCAATTGGGGGTTTAATCCGTTTATGAACCACTGAGTAATGAAGTCATCTGGTAAATTGGCATGCGCTGGTGGTAACTGCTGTAAATGAGTTCGGAATAGAGTGGCATAGTCTTGTACATTCTGGTGTGGCTTCTGCCTGTTGTTCTGCAGGTAATCAAAAATTTCTGCTGGGTTTTTCTTTAACCGGAATCGTTGTAGAAATGCATTCTTCACGTCATTGTACTGCCGAAAATGATTCAAGTCATACTCGGTTAACCAGCACGCAACTCATTAACCAAAGTTGATTGGAACACAATTGCTTTATAAGCAGGGTCTGCTGGGTGATTCAAAACTGCATAATTAATTTCAAATGTCCACACATGCGCATCGGGATCATCTCCCAAAAAACCTCCGAATTTTGTGTATGTGACTCCGGCTGGCATCGGACGCGGTGGAATAATCTGTTGCTGTTGTTGTTGTTGCTGCTGTTGTTGTTGTTCTTGTTGCTGCTGTTGTTGTTGTTGTTGCTATTGCAGTTGTGAACTACTCATGTCGCCTGAATTTTGGGGAAGTATTTTTTGATGTTCCTGGGCCGTATGGCCACTTTGCCAACTTTCCGGTCTTGAGATATCTCTGAACTGATTACTTAGCTCAAAATCTAACAGCCCTTTCTCAACTTTAGTGTCGAAATTGGTTGAACTTGCACCTAAAAACTTTGAATGCAGTAAATTCCTGCCGAACACTATCGTACTATCACTGAAGATCACGGAATTGTCACCGGATAATGCTCAACTGTCACCGAAGATCACCGAATTGTCACCGGATAATGCTGAACTGTCACCGAAGATCACCGAATTATCACCGGATAATGCTGAACTGTCACCGAAGATCACCGAATTCTCATCGGATAATGCTGAACTGTCATTGAAGATCACCGAATAGTCACCGAATAATGCTAAACTGTCACCCAACTACGCCGAAGTACAACAAAAAACTAACGTACTATCTTTAGAATATACCGGACTATCATCGGAACACACCGAATTGCCTTCGCAAGCTACTGAATTGCTTTTGCACAGCACCGAATTGCCACCGGAATTGCCATTAGCTTGCTGGACTGGACCTTTTGCAACTCAACTTGGTTGTTCTTCACTTCTACCACTAGAGGGTGTTCCGAACTCGGAACTGCCCAGGGATGTTGATCACTTCGGTATTTGGGATAAGATTCATCGAAACGTGTTACCGGCATATATCAAAGGATTCTTCTTCAACCCCCAACCTTTTCTTCAACTGGCTACTCCATTTCCCACAGACAGCGCCAGTGTTAAATTGTTGTTTTATCTTATTTAAACTACTACGTCCTGGGTTCTTGGGATGGTTAGGGGTCTGTAAAACAGAGGCCCTATTTTGTATTTTCCCAATCTACTAATTCATTGTATGCTACTACACCGGCTTAGCACTTTTGAATTAATCTGTTTATCAACTACTTCTCTGCTCTATGAATTACAACTCCTTTCATTAATAAAAAAGGTTTACAACATTTGCGCTATGCCCTTTCGGTGTGCGTGCGACTTTTCAGAATTATATTTCTTCTATGCTAAATATGATAATTCCATTCCGACGGCTAACAATGATGATGAATATTTTAGTGACAAAGGATTTATGGAGTATCGCCAATGGATCCTTAACAAGACCTAGACGAGAAGGCGAACAAGGGGCTACATCAACTTCAAGAGGTATTGGAATTACTATTACCGAACCAATTGAAGAAAAGGTAACCACTTCTACATCTAGAGTCACATGTAGGTCTTTTCCTACAGTTCCTCCTACTGAAGGTAAGGCAAGGTGGGATGCTAGAGATGCTTTAGCACTTTCATTCATAGCAATGAGTGTTAAAAAGCATATTCTACCATAGATCAGATCTTGTAGAAGTTCTAGACAAGCCTGGTTGAAGCTTGAGAATCTTTTTCAGAGTAGAAATCTTGCTATGAAAGCTCACTTGAGGAGACAACTAGAAAATACAAGGATGAAAGCTGGTAAGTCAATTCAAACCCACATTACGAGACTCGTTGACTTGAGAGATCAACTTCTAAATGTAGGAGTTGAGATATCATATGAAGAAATGGTAAATATGCTGATTAATTCACTTCCTATTCCATATCGATCTTTTATAACCACTCTTACCCTTACCACAAGAGATAGAGAGGTTACATTTGAAGAGCTAGAGTTCTTGTTACTTCAAGATGAAGTCAATTGAAGGGAATGGAAGAGAATGAAGAAGCACTTTCATCTTCATCAAAGGGTAAAAAGAAGAAGAAGGATAAGAAGGAAAAGCAATCCAAGAAGGAAAGTAGGTCCCTCTCACCTTCTACTTCAAATTCTGTTTTTACTACATCTAAAGACAAGTCTTCTAAGAAGAAGGAAGTAATATGTTTTTACTGCAAGAAACCTGGTCATTTAAAAGCAGCATGTTATAAAAAGATTGCAACAGAAAAGAAAAAGGCATCAAGTAATGTTGCAAAAGATGATAAAAAAGGGAAATCTCAAGTTGATTCTTATGCGTGTATCACCATTGAGGAAGTAGCTTTTGATCAGGCAGCTTTACAAGTTCTTTCAGCAAGTCCTTGGACATTTGACTCAGGTTCTACAAAGCATATGACAGGTTGCAGAGATGTGTTTTCTTCTCTTTCCTATTCTTCAGGTAGAAGAGTTACTATTGCAGATGGCAATGATTTGGATGTTGTGGGAATAGGTATAGTAACTCTAAAGTCAAGAGAAGGTGGTAATTTTCAGATTTCATATGTTTTATGTGTACTTGAAATGAAGAAGAATCTGCTATCTATATCTGCATTTTTAGGTGATGGTTTAAAAGTTGTTTTTGAGAGAGATCTTTGTAAGATCTTATCACATAGAGAAGACAAGTGTATTTTACAAGGTAAGCATAGAGGAGGGATTTTTGTTCTGTCAAAAATCATTCAGGCATATGTTGTCAAATTTTCATCACTGGTGGAAGATATGAAGCTATGGCATGAGAGATTTGGACATATTAGTTTTGGAGCTCTCAAAAGTATCAAAGACAGAGATATGGTTGAGAGTTTACCCTCATTCAAGCTACCAGATGATTCAGATATATGTGAAGGTTGTTTTCAAAGTAAGATGCATAATCTAGCTTTCAAGAAACATGGTCATATTACAGCTACCAGAAAATTGCAGATTATTCATTCAGATGTGTATGGACCTATGAGAGCAGACTCTATTCAGGGTTTCAGATATTTTGTTCTATTCATTGATGATTTTACAAGATACTCATGGATCTATGGTCTTAAGTTGAAGTCAAAAGTCTTTCCTATGTTCAAGAAATTTGTAGCTATGGTTGAAAATGAAAATCACAAAACTATCCAGATTCTCAAAAGTGATATATGTAGAGAATACTTGTCAAATGAGTTCCAGACATTTCTTGATGAGAAAGGTATTACTCTACACCTTACTATTGCTTATACTCCTTAGCAGAATGGTGTTGAGAAAGAAAGAATAGAGTACTTGTTGAGATGATGCGGAGAATGATGGCATCCAAGAAGCTTTCACCAAAATTCTGGTTTGATGCAGTACATACAACTAATCACATTTTGAACAGGTCATCTACAAAAGCTTTAAAGGTAATCACACCTTTTGAAGCTTATTATGGTAGAAAACCTAATGTGAGTTACTTCAGAGTGTTTGGACCACTTTCTTATGTACATGTTGAGAAAAAGGACCGAGGCAAACTAGATGTAAAGGCAAAGAAAGTTGTTTTTTTTGGATATCCTGTTGAGAGCAAAGGATACAAGTTTTATGTTCCAGAGACAGGTGAAGTTATTCTTTCACGTAATGCTTATATTGCTGAAAATAAAGTTTATGTTAAAGAAGCAGAAATTCCAGAGTTCATTAGTGAAAATGACTATGGAGTTTTTAGAAATATTCTGGATGTACATGTTCAGCCATATCAGGAGGGAGTTAAAATTTCTAGGATTCAAGAAAAAGTTGAAGAAAAAGGAATTTCACAACTTTCTACAGAATCGGTTCCACGAGAGACTTTGGTTCCAGAAATGGAAGAAGTTAAAGTTCCAGAAAGTCCTAGTACCTCAGCAGGACAAGTTCTAGAACCTGTGGAAGCTGAAGGGTCAGAAAGAGTTTCACCACTATTTAAAGATACACCTACTTGGTTATATCAGACTTGGAAAGATACTGGTATAAAGACTTTTACTAGAAGAACAAGGAGTCAGACTAGACAACAACAACAAGATCATATAAGAACAAGAAGTCAGACTAGACAACAACAACAAAAAGATCATGTAAGTTTTGCTTAAGACTTTGAGATTCATGATATTTTGGCTTTTACGAGAGTTGAAGATGAACTTGCATGTGTTAAAGATGCACTTAACATTCCTATTTGGAGAAAAGCTATGCAAGAAGAGATTGATTCTATTCATAAGAATCAAACTTGGCTATGTGAGTCACCAGAGGGGAAAGAAGGCTATAGGTGTAAAATGGATCTTCAAAATCAAAAGGAAAGCAGATGTTACTATTGATAGGTACAAAGCAAGATTGGTTGTCAAAGGATATGCACAACAAAAAGGTATTGATTATGATGAGACATTTGCTCCTACATCTAGGATGACTGTTATTAGGTCAATACTTGCTCTAGCAGCACATTTTGATTGTCATATATATCAACTTGACATTAAGACTACTTTTCTTAATGGTGATTTACACGAGGATGTGTATATTCAGTAGCCAGAAGGTTTTGAAGAGACAAGCAAAGAACACTTAGTGTGTAAGCTTATAAAAGCTTTATATGGATTGAAACAGGCACCTAGAGCATGGTATGAAAAGATACATACATATCTTTTGGCCATTGATTTCCATAACTCAGATGCAACTCCAACTCTTTATGTCAAAGATGAACCAGGTATGATGATTACAGGTATGATGATTACAGGTATGATGATTATAGCAATAATTTATGTGGATGATATTATAGTCATAGGTCCCAGAGATGAAGATTTGCAAATGTTCAAAGAACAATTGAAGCAAACATTTGATGTGAATGATTTAGGCATCTTGCATTATTATCCTCAATAGCCAACATGTAGAATACATCATTGCTTTGAGCCATGGCCACTGACTAAAATAACTTGATGTAGACAAATGATTGTATCTCAAAAAGTTGCACAGAACTACCTTGTCCACTTCTGCTAAACCTGTAGCAGAGTTTGAGGAACTTATACTAGCAAACCAAAACCTATATATACCTTTGGCACAAAAAGATGAAATTGCCTACAGAGGTGTTGTGATAGTGCGTTCAAAGGCCGAAATGAGCTCAGAACGCGATCTCGACACCACAAAGCAAAGCCCTTTTGAAGTCTTAATTGCCCTGAGTATGCTCACCAAATTTCATGCGATTCTGAGACCTCCTACTCATGCAACGGCTTCACGTGTGTCATTCAATAGGAATTATGATGATTTTTACTATTCAAGACCGTATTATATGTTGGTGTAATCTTTCCTATGGTGTGTATCAAATACCACAATTGGAATGTATTGAACATGAGGTAGATTATGGTATTTTTGAGCATGCATCACCACTTGATTGACATGATAATGCTTGGCTATGTATTGATTCCATAAATTAATGTCATTATTTTACTTTAAAATCATATAAAAAATGAAATTATACTAAATATACAAGAATATTTACTCAATCATGATGATGAATAATAATTTCTAATATTCCTTGTACACATCACGGACATGCGGTTTATCAATTACAAGTTGAGATTTCTCAAAATCCTCGACCTCCTGGTTTATAGACTAAAATGGCTGGAGATTATTAATTACCAACTCATGATCTTCCTCTAGTACAAACATATTATAGAAGAAGATATGGAGGATACCATAGAAGACCACTTCCTTTAGATGGAGAGGTTTTTAACTTTTGGGGTAATCACTATATGATTGCTCTTCCACTATCACTAGTGTTGGTCATGGCTCTTTATTCTAGAGGATTTGTATGTGCCTCCGAACTCTGAAGTCACTCTTATATCATTTTGTGGTCCTATATATAGATGGGGAGATTGGTATCAACTTGTTCATTACGTTAAAATGATGGAGATTTTTCTACAATGATGATGATTGCAACAAAACAAGGATTACGACCACCACATGCTAGAGAGATGACTCTCCTCCCAACCAAATGCCTCTATATATAGCTCTCTCTAGGGGAATGCCTTCTTGGGTAGGTGGATACTAACCATCCATGTGTTATACCATGTAACTGCATGTGCGCCAAGTTTCCTAGTTTAACTCAAATTAACTCAAGTGGATGCTTCTAGAAGGCTCTAGATCTCTTTGGACAAAATACTCTCCCCATGTCCCCCATTGAACCCAAGACCTCCTCCTTCACATCCTTGAGACTTAACCACTAAGCTAAGTGGATCACTTGTTCACAAGAGCACAAGACCTCCTAGTAAGTCTAAACTCGAGATCTTTGGTCATATGCACGGATGACCAAACGATGTCCGATTTCAGATATGTCTAAACCGGCCGGACTCCTAGACCATAAACTTAATTTATTACAATGATGATGATGATGATGATGATGGCATGGTAGATTTAATTGAGAATTGGTATCAAAATGATAGTAAAAGAGTTTAATATTTCTAAAAATGAGAAATATATTTGAGAAGAATGTCCAAAGCAAATATGTGAAGGAAGTCACTTGACATGACTAAGTGCAAGCTTACTTATTCTCAAACTTCAAAATTGTTTTGGATGGACTATTATATTTGTTTCAACACTCTTAAGATATATTGTTTATTTTTCTTTCTATTTATATATATACACACACATACACATACACATACAAATATATACATACACACATATATACATACACATATATACATACACATATACATGCATACACACACATATATACACACACACACACACACACACACACACACATATATATATATATATATATATATATATATATATATATATATATATATATATATATATATATATATATATATATATATATATATATATATATATACATACACACATATATACACACATGCACCACACACATACACATAATACACTTACACATACACATAAACACATACATACACACATACACGTAAACCTACACACACATACATATATATATACACATACATACATACATGCTTACACATACACATACATATACATAGATGTTCGTGCAGTGGTTCCTGCTACACCTATTGTAGAGCAACTTTGTTGGGATGGCAAAGATGCTCACGCACATGCATTGATAGCCTTGTCTGTCAAACATGCCATTATTCCTCACATTCTCTCTCGCAAAATAGCAAAGTATGCTTGGGATACACTTACCACTTTATACCAAGCAAGGAATGTGGCTTGTGTTGCTTACCTCTGGAAAAAGTTGGAAAGTGAGAACATGAATGAAGGAGATTTGTGACAAAGATCAATGATTTGAAGGAGCAGTTGATTTCTGTTGATGAAGACTTTCCAATAAATTCACTTATGGAGACTGTTCTAAATGGTCTTCCAGATTCATATCAGAGTTTTGCTTCTACTCTTTAATTGACGACGAAAGGCAATCCAAATGCCTTAACATTTGAGGAGTTAGTTTGTGTTCTGTTGCAGGAAGATCACTCTAGGTAGAGTAGGTCCATTGTACATGTTGTAGATCAAGATTTCCTGGTTAATCAGAAGGGCAAAGGTAAATGGAGCTCATCTATTAGTAAGCAGAAATCTTCTAATTTGGCACAATCAAAGATGACAAAGACAAGAAGAAAATAGAAAAGCAGAAATTGATTTGAAAATACTATAAAGGAAATGATTATGTTATAAAGAGTTGTCCAAAAGTGGCTGCAAAAGAGGCAAAGAAAAAAGAGGCTGGAATGGTTGTTGCAGAGGCCTCTACACCTAAATCAGAGTTTGCAAATCTTATGCAAAATGAAGAATGGGCATTTGCTACTTTTTTTAGTTATGACCATCTTCTCATGAACAATGTATGTCTGTAAGAGACTCAGATGTTTAGTACTTTGAAAGTGGGGAAACCAAACATATTACCTCGCAACAAAGTTTATTCACTTCACTTGAGCTTGCCCCTACAAGGAATATTGTCACATGCACCAAAAACTCCTCTTATCATGTCATGGGAGTTGGTAAGATCATTTTGACTGCTACTGATGGTAGTCCTTTTACATTGTTGGATGCTTTACTTGTGCGAGGGATCAAGAAAAATCTATTATTAGTTTCAGCGTTAGCCAATATCGGCTTGGTTGTGAAATTTGTTGATGATAGATGTACATTTAATGATCAGTCAAATGGCGATGTCATTATTGCTTCTGGCATTTTATGTCATGGGCTATATAAACTCATAGATTATGCAAAATCTGTGAATAAGCATATGTAGTTCAAGATTCTTAGGCTATGTCAGATGCAAAGCTTTGGCATGCATGCTTTGGTCATTTGAATTTTGCTGGTTTGCTATGCATGCAAAAATATGAAATGGTGTCCTCTCTGCCCAAACTTGAGGCACTCAGTAAACATCTCTGTGAAGGTTGTATTTTGGGCAAAATGTAGCATTCCTCCTTCTGAAAAGATGGTTCAGTATGAGCTACTCAAAAACTATAGCTTGTTCATAGTGATGTTTGTGGTCCTATGTAAACACCTACTTTTGGGAACTACCTTTACTTTGTGACTTTCATTGATGATTTCTCCAGGCATGCATGGGTATATCCATTGAAAGCAAAGTTCGAAGTTTTTATGTGCTTCAAATAATTTGTGGTTATGGCTGAAAATATGTGAGCATGTAAAATGGACACCCTCCATTTTGATAGAGGGGGCAACATATGTCTTCTTATTTTAATGCATTTCTAGTTGAAGCTGGGATAAAAAAACAGTGTATAGTGCCATATACACCTCAATAGAATGGGTTGCAAAAAGGAAGAATAGTTCACTCATGGAGATGGTGAGGTGTATGGTCAAGAGTTAGGCTTTACCACATAGTTTGTGGCTTGAGGTTGTTATGTGTGCAACATATGTACTTAACAGGTGTCCCACTAAAGCATTGTAGTCTATCACTCCATACGGAGCTTGACATATTTCCAAGCCATCTGTTGCTCACCTGCATGTCTTTGGTTGTTTTGCATATGCATTAGTGCTTGAACAACAATGTAGGAAATTGGATCATAAAGCAGTGAAATGTATTTTTGTTGGGTACAGTTCTGAAAGAAAAGGCTATCATCTGTATCATCCACAGACTAAACGCATTTTGGTTAGTCATGATGTTGTTTTTGTGGAAGATGCAATTTAGAAATTACTTTCATGTACTAAGGAGACATTGGTTAGCTCCAAACATGTGTATGACACTTTGCTGCCTCTTTTTATAGGTGGATAGTCTAGTGCTAGTCCAAATGAGGCAATTTCTCAACCTTTTTGAGTTCCACATGATGATGTAGATCATTCCATTTCAAATGAAGATTTACATGATACACTTGTTGATGAGAGGTCTGATAAAGAGGAGGAAAAAACTATGCCTAAATGGCTGGTGTAGACTTTGCAAGATAGCAAATTAGTTACACCTCTGTCATATCGTACTCATTGAGGCCCTCATAGTGCTTCTTTTGCATTGGATTGCTATGTTATGGCTGCCTCTAGTCTTTGTGATGAGAATGATCTTGTTTTGTTTGATGAAGCACAAAATTCAAAAAATTGGATGGCTGCTATGCAATTAGAATATGATGCTATTATGAAAAATGGTACCTCGTCTTTATGTGACTTGCCTCCTAGCAAGAAGGCCATTGGCACTAAGTGGGTATACAAGATGAAGCATAATCCTTATGGAACAATTGACGTGTATAAGGCTAGGCTAGTTGTGAAAGGTTATGCTCAAGAAAGAGGCATTGATTTTGATGAGACATTTGCTCCTCCATGCAGAATGACTATTGTTCATAACATATGTGCACTTGCAGCTCATCATGCTTGGAATGTACATCAGTTGGACATTAAAACTGCATTTTTGAATGGTGACTTGCATGAAGAAGTGTATCTTTTTAGCCTCGTGGTTTTGTGTAGAAAGGGCATGAAAATAAAGTGTGTAGGTTGAAAAAGGCATTATATGGATTGAAACAAGCACCACGTGCTTGGTATGAAAAAATGCATGCCTACTTGACTGCACATGGTTTTGAGAACAGTCCAATTGAGAGCACCTTATATGTTAAGCGTGCAAATGATGTGCTTCTGATCATTGTTGTCTATGTTAATGATATGCTGCTCACTAGTCCTAATGAGAAGCATATTGCTAATTTTAAGGCTTATTTGCATGCATCAATTTGAGATGTCAGATTTGGGGCATTTGCATAATTATTTGGGCATTCAATTTATGCATGTTGATGGCGGAATAGCATTGTGTCAAACAAAATATATCGACACATTATTAGAGCATTTTGGCCTTGAAGTTTGCAAACCTATTGCCACTCCTATGGAAACAAGTCAAGCTTCTTCTCTTCTTCCTTGTGTTGTTCGCGTGCTTTCGCAGACCTGGATCTCCAACAATTGGTATCGGAGCAGGTTGTCGCTTCATCTAGGGCATCGCCGACACCACTCCAATCATAGTCTGAGAATCACACGAAATTTGGTCTGCATACTCAGGGTGATTTGGAGATCAAAACTACTTCGCTTTTTGGTGCCGAAATCATGATCTGAGCTTGTTTTGGCCTCCGAACGCACTATCATGGCGCTTGTGCAAGCAATTTCATCTTTTTGTGCCAAAGATTATACAAGTTTTTGTTCGCTAGAATAAGCACGTCGAAGTCTGCTACACGTTTAGTAGAACTCGACAGGGTAACTCTGTTCAACTTTTTCAGATACACTCATTTTTTTGCATTAGGGTATTTTAGTCAGTGGCCATGGCTGAAAGGAGTGATGTGTTGATATATTTAGGTAGTGATGTGTGTGAACACTCTAGGACCGTCGGGGCACTTTTTTCCCTCTTTAGGAGGTTTTTTCCCCCGACTTGTATATACGCCTATTTCCCTAAGGGGCTACTTATCTTTGTACATTTCTAGTGGTAATACATTCAACATTCTGTGTTGTGATCCAAGCTTCTTCTTCTTCCTTATGTTGTTCATGTGCTTCCGCAGACGGCTAACTCCAACAATTGGTATCAAAGTAGGTTGCCACTTCATCTAGGGCATTGTCTACACCTCTCCAGTTGTAATCTTAGAATCGCACAAAATTTGGTAAGCATACTCAGATTGTTTCAGAGATCAAAATTGCTTCGCTCTATGGTGCCAAAATCGTGATCTAAGCTCATTTCGACCTCTGAACGCACTATCGTAGCGCTTGTGCGGGCTATTTCATCTTTTTGTGCCAAAGGTATATACCAGTTTTGGTTCACCAGTATAAGCATCTTAAAGTCTGCTACATGTTTAACAGAATTTCTCCCGGTAGTTTTGTTCAACATTTTGAGATACAATCAATTTTTTGCATTAAGGTATTTTAGTCACTAGCCATGGCTGAAAGTAGTGATGTATTCCGTATGTTGGCTGTTGACGATAAGTTGGATGGTACCAACTACCCATTATGGGCTTATATGATGCATCATGTATAAGTCACAAAAGGACTATGGAATATTGTGTAGGGTGTTGAAAGACTTCCTGTTACACCTGTGAATATAGGTACTGCAAATACAGGTGTTGGAGCTAATGGAGATGGTGTCGAAGATGATGATATTCTGCAAATTCTTGTTTGTGCTTCTATTTCTATTGCATCTACTATAGAGCAAATTCGTTGGGATGGCAAAGATGCTCAAGCACATGCATTGATAGCTTTGTCTGTCAAACGTGCCATTATTCCTCATATTCGCTCTTGCAGAATAGCTAACGATGCTTGGGATACACTTACCATGTTGTACCAGGCTCATGTTGCTTACCTCCAAAAACAATTGGAGAGTGAGCACATGAATGAAGGTGATTCTATGGACAGTTCTCTCACAAATATCAAGGATTTGAAAGAACAATTGATTTCTATTGATGACGTTATACTAGATAGCTCACTTGTGCAGACCGTTCTGAATGGTCTTCCTAACTCATATCAGATTTTTGCTTCTACTCTTCATTTGATGATGAAAGGCAATCCAAATGCCCTGTCATTTGAGGAGTTAGTCTCAGTTTCAGACCAATCTAGGCAGACTAGGTCTATTATGCGTGTTGCAGATCAAGCTTTCCTGGCTACTCAGAAGGGTAAAGGTAAATGGAGCTCTTCTACTAGTAAGCAGAAATCTGCAAAATACTGCACATTCGAAGAAGGAAGACAAAGATGAGAAGAAATCAGAAAAACAGATTTTTTTTTGAAAATACTGTAAAGCAAATGACCATGTCATCAAGAGCTGTCCAAAACTGGCTGCTAAAGAGGCAAAGAAGAAAGAGGTCGGAGTGGTTGTTGTAGAGGCTACTACACCAAAAATAGAGTCTACTAATCTTGTGCAGGAAGAAGAATGGGCATTTACTACTATTTGCAGTTTTGACCCATCTTCTCATGAGCAATGCATGTCTGTAGTAGACTCAGATGTTTGGTACTTTGATAGTGTCGACCAAATATATTACCTTGCAGCACATTTTCTTCTCTTCACTCAAGCTTGCCCCTATAGGGAATACTATTACATGCACAAACAACTCCTCCTATCATGTTATGGGATTTGGTAAGATCAGTTTGTCTACTGCTGATGGTAGTTCTTTCACTTTGTTAGATGCTTTGTTTGTGCGAGGGATCAAGAAAAATCTGTTATCAGTTTTTGCATTAGCCAAGATTGGCTTGGTTGTGAAATTTGTTGATGACAGATGTACAGTTCATGATCTGTCAAATGGCGACGTCATTATTGCTTCTCACATTTTATGTTGTGGGTTGTATAAGCTCATAGACTATGAAAGATCTGTAAATGATTTGGCATGTGTAGTACATGATTCTCAAGCTATGTCAGATGCAAAGCTTTGGCATGCATGCTTTGGCCGTATGAATTTTGCTAGTTTTCTACACTTGCAGAAATCTCAAACGGTGTCCTCTTTGCCCAAACTTGAGACACCCGGTAAACATGTATGTGAAGGCTGTATTTTAGGCAAAATGCAGTGTTCTTCCTTTCCAAAAGATGGTTCAATTTGGGCTACTCAAAAATTGCAGCTTGTACATAGTGATGTCTATGGTCCTCTGCAGAAACCTTCTTTTGGGAACTATCTTTACTTCGTGACTTTCATCGATGATTTTTCCAAGCATGCATGGGTATATTCATTGAAGGGAAAGTCGGAAGTGTTTATGTGCTTTCAAAAAATTTCTGGTTTTGGCTGAAATAGGTCAGCATGTAAAATAAGCACCCTCCGTCTTGATCGAGGGGGGGAATATATGTCTTTTGACTTTAATGTATTTTTGGCTAAATATGGGATAAAACATCAGTGTACAGTGTCGTATACACCTCAAGAGAATGGAGTTGTTGAATGAAAGAACAGGTCACCCATGGAGATGGCAAGGTGTATGGTCAAGAGTCAGGCTTTACCACATAGTTTCTGGCTTGAGGTTGTTATGTGTGCAGCATATGTACTGAATAGGTGTCCCAGTAAAGTGTTGTAGTCTATCACTCCATATGAGGCTTGGCATGGTTGTAAGCCATCTGTTGCTCATCTACGTGTTTTTGGTTGTCGGGCATATGCATTAGTGCCTGAACAACATCGTAGAAAATTGGATGATAAAGCAGTAAAATGTATTTTTGTTGGGTACAGTTCTGAAAGTAGAGGCTATCATCTGTATCATCCACAAACTAAACCCATTCTGGTTATCCATGATGTTGTTTTTGTGGAAGATGTTATGCAACCATTGCTTTCATGTACTAAGGAGACATCTGTTAGTTCCAAAGACATTATGATACTTTGTTGCCTCTTTTTACAGGTGGACAGTCTAGTGTTGGTCCTAATGAGGCAACTTCTCAGCCTTTGCATGTTTCATGTGATGATGCAGATCATTCCATTTCTGATGCAGATTTACATGATGCACTTGTTGATGAGAGAGCTAATATTGAGCACGCAAAAACTATGCCAAAATGGTTGGAGTAGACCTTGCGCGAATTAGATGCACCTCTGTCATATCGTACTTGGTCACGCTCTCATAGTGCCTCTTTTGCATCAGATTGCTATGCTATGGCTGCCTCTAGTCTCTGTGGTGAGATTGAACCTGCTTTTTTTTATGAAGCGCAAAATTTTGAACATTGGATGGCTTCAATGCAATCTAAATATAATGCTATCATGGAAAATGCTACCTAGTCTTTATGTGACTTGACTCCTGGCAAGAAGGCCATTGGCACTAAGTGGGTATACAAGCGGAAGAGTAAACCTGATGGAACAATTGACAGGTATAAAGCTAGGCTTGTTGCAAAGGGTTATGCATAGGAAAGAGGCATTGATTTTGATGAAACCTTTGCTCCTACTTGCTGAATGACTATTGTTTGTAGCATTTGTGCACTTGAAGCTCATCATGGTTGGAATGTACATCAGTTGGACATTAAAACAAGATTCTTGAATGGTGACTTGCATAAAGAATTGTATGTTTTTCAGCCCCATGGCTTTGTGCAAAAAGGGCATGAAACCAGGTGTGTAGGTTAAAGAAGGCATTATATGGTTTAAAGCAAGCACCACGTGCTTGGTATGAAAAGATACATGCCTATCTCATTGCACATGGTTTTGAGAACAGTCCAACTGAAAGCAAATTATATATTAAGTGTGCTAATGATGTGCTTCTGATCATTGTGGTGTATGTTGTTGACATGCTGCTCACTGGTCCTCATGACATGCATATTGCTGATTTTAAGGCTGATTTGCATGCCTCATTTGAGATGTCTGATTTGGGGCATTCACATCACTATTTGGGCATTTACTTTATGCAAGTTAATGGTGGATTGGCTTTGTGTCAAATGAAATATATTGACACAATATTGGAGTGTTTTGGCCATGAAGACTGGAAGCCTATTGCCACTCTTATGGAGATAGTTTTACGATTGAGTCTTCATGATGCTAGAGATGTATTTGATGTTATTCTCTATTAGCAGGCTATTGGATGCTTTATTTACTTATGCATTACTTGGACAGATATCTAGTTTGTTGTCTCACAGATGAGCAGGTTTATGCATTGCCTAGGTGTTAAGCATTGGCAAGTGGTTAAGCGCATCTTTCGCTACGTGGATGGTACCTAACTACTTGGATTGTTTTAACCCAAGAGGGGATCACTACTGCCAGATTTGCATGCTTTTTCTGACAATGATTGGGCTGGTGGAGCAAGAACTAGCCTACTGTGGTCACTTCCAGTTCTGAGGCTGAGTATAGGGTAGTTTTCACAACGACTGTTGAGTGTGTGTGGCTCAGATGCCTTATGGCTGATTTGGGTGTTGGTGAGTCTTTTGCCACCACCATCTTCACTGACAGTCAGAGTGCATATGCATGTTGCAAGAAACCCTGTGTTCCATGCTCACATGAAGCACATTGAGGTGCATTATCATTATGTCACGGAGAGGTTCTCTGTTGGGGAGATCAGCTTGGCATATATGCCCATGCAGGAGAACATTGCAGACCATTTTATGACGGCTCTACCTCGAGAGAAGTTTGAAGCTTTTTGCAAAGCTTTGGGCTTACTTACTTTTGTGGATTGATTCCACATAGCTTGGCACTTCCTTATACATGAGTGCCAGCTCCTTGTTCACCGCATCACTCCTAGGGGGGATTTGTTGATATATTTAGGTAGTGATGTGTGTGAACACTCTAGGATTGTTGGGGCACTTTTTTTCCTCTTTAGGAGGTTTTTTTTCCCCGGCTTGTGTATATGGCTATTGCCCTAACATCTAATTATCTTTTTACATTTCTAGTGGTAATACATTCAACATTGGGTGTTGTGCTCCAAGCTTCTTCTTCTTCCTTGTGCTATTCGTGTGCTTCTACAGTTAACACATTGTGCTAGGCTAGGAATGAGGCTCATGTTGCTTACCTCCAAAAACAATTGAAGAGTGAGAATATGAATGAAGGTGATTCTATGGAAAATTTTCTAACAAAGATCAAAGTTGAGGGAATCATTTTTATTATGAAATTATACTAGATAGCTCACTTGTGTAGGCCATTCTGAATGGTCTTCCTAATTCATATCAGAGTTTTTCTTCTACTCTTCATTTGATGATGAAAGGCAATCCAAATTCCTTGACATTTGACGAGTTAGTCTTTGTTTTGTTGTAGGAAGATCGTTCTAGGTAGAACATGTCCATTATGCATGTTGTAGATCAAGCTTTCGTGGCTAATGAGAAGGGCAAAGGTAAATGGAGCTCATATACTAGTAAGCAGAAATCTGTGAATGTTGCACATTTGAAGAAGGAAGACAAAGATGGGAAGAAATCAAAAAAGTAGAAATTCTTTTGTAAGTACTATAAATCAAACGACCATATCATAAAGAACTATCCAAAATTGGCTGCAAAAGAGGCAAAGAAAAAAGAGGCTGGAATGGTTGTTGTAGAGGCCTCTACACCGAAAATAGAGTCTTCAAATCTTGTGCAGAATGAAGAATGGGTGTTTACTACAATTTGCAATTTTGACCCATCTTCTCATGAGTAGTGTATGTATGCAATACACTCAGATGTTTGGTATTTTGATAGTGGGACAACCAAACATATTACCTCGCATTGCCGTTTCTTCACTTCACTTGAGCATACCCCTACACGGAATACTGTCACATGCACCAACAACTCTTCTTATCCTGTCATGAGAGTTGGTAAGATCATTTTGACTACTGCTGATGGTAGTTCTTTCACTTTGTCAGATTCTTTATTTATGCTAGGGATCAAGAAAAATTTGTTATCAGTTTCTATATTAGCCACGATTGGCTTGGTTGTGAAATTGGTTGATGACAGATGTACAATTCATGATCTATGAAATGGTGACATGATTATTGCTTGTGGCATTTTATGTTGTGGGTTGTATAAGCTCATAGAATATGAAAAATCTATGAATGATTCAGCATGTGCAGTACATGATTCTTAGGCTATGTAAGATGCAAAGCTTTGGCATGCACACTTTGGTCATCTGAATTTTGCTAGTTTGCTATGCTTGTAGAAATTTGAAATGGTGTCCTCTTTGTCCAAACTTGAGGCACCCAGAAAACATGTCTATGAAGGCTATATTTTGGGCAAAATGTAGTGTTCCTCCTTTCCAAAAGATGGTTCAATTTGAGCTACTCAGAAATTGCAGCTTATTTAGAGTGATGTCTACGGTCCTATGTAGACACCCTATTTTGGAAACTATCTTTACTTCGTGACTTTATTGATGATTTTTCCATGCATGCATGGGTATATTCATTGAAAGCAAATCCTAAAGATTCCATGTGCTTCAAACATTTTTTGGTTTTGGCTAAAAGTCTGTGAGCACATAAAATGGGTACCCTCCATTTTGATTGAGGGGGGAATATATGTCTTCTAACTTTAATGCATTTCTAGTTGAACAGGGGATAAAACATTAGTGTACAATGCCATATACACCTCAATAGAATGGAGATGTTGAATGGAAGAATAGGTCACACATGGAGATGGTGAGGTGTATGGTCAAGAGTCAGGCTTTACCACATAGTTTCTGACTTGAGGCTATCATGTGTGCAACATATGTACTTAACAGGTGTCCCACTAAAGCACTATATTCTATCACTCCATATGAGGCTTGGCATGTTTGCAAGCCATTTGTTGCTCATCTGCATGTTTTGGTTGTTTGGCATATGCATTTGTGCTTGAAAAACATCACACGAAATTAAATGATAGAGCACTAAAACATATTTTTGTTGGGTATAGTTCTGAAAGCAAAGGCTATTGTCTGTATCATCCACATATTAAATGCATTTTGGTTAGCTATGATGTTGTTTTTGTGGAAGATGCTATTCATCCTTTACTTTCATGACGTTCTAGTGCTAGTCCTATTGAGGTAACTTCTCAGCCTTTACAGGTTTCATGTGATGATGCAGATCATTCCATTTCTAATGCAGATTTGCATAATGCACTTGTTGATGAGAGAGATGATACTGAGGAGGCAAAAACTATGCCAAAATGGCTAGTGCATACTTTGCGTGATAGAAAATTAGATGCACCTCTATCATATTGTACTTGTTCCAGCTCTCATAGTGCCTCTTTTGCATCAGATTGCTATGCTATCCTTCCTCTAGTCTCTGTGATGAGATTGAGCCTATTTCTTTTGATGAAGCACAAAATTTTTGAACATTGGATGGCTGCAATGTCATCTGAATATGATGCTATAAAAAAAAATGGTATCTGGCCTTTATGTGATTTGCCTCCTGGCAAGAAGACCATTGGCACTAAGTGGGTATACAAGCTGAAGCACAAACCTGATGGAACAATTGACAGGTATAAGGCTAGGCTTGTTGCAAAGGGTTATGCATAAGAAAGAGGCATTGATTTTGATGAGACCTTTGCACCTACATGCCGAACGACTAATATTCATGGCATCTGCACAGTTGGAGATCATCATGGTTGGAATGTACATCAGTTGGAAATTAAAACTGCATTTCTGAGTTGTGACCTGCATGAAGAAGTGCATGTTTTTCAGCCTCGTGGCTTTGTGCAAAAAGGGCATGAAAACTAGGTGTGCAAGTTAAAGAAAAATTATATGGTTTAAAGCAAGAACTACGTGCTTTGTATGAAAAGATACATGCCTATATGATTGCACATGGTTTTGAGAACAGTCCAATTGAAAGCACCTTATATGTTAAGCGTGCAAATGATGTGCTTATAATCATTGTGGTGTACATTGATGACATGCTGCTCACTGGTCCTCATGAGAAGCACATTGCTGATTTTAAGGCTGATTTACATGCCTCATTTGAGATGTCTGATTTGGGGCATTTGCATCATTATTTTGGCATTGAGTTTATGTAGGTTGATGGCAGAATAGCTTTGTGTCAAATGAAATATATTGACACACTATTGCAGCATTTTGCCCTTGAAAAGTATAAACCTATTGCCACTCCTATGGAGAGAGGTTTACGATTGAGTCTTCATGATGCTGGAGATGCATTTGATGTTGTTCTCTATCAATAGGCATTTGGATGCTTGATTTACTTATGCATTACTCGTCCACATATTCAGTTTGCTATCTCACAGATGAGTAGGTTTATGCACCTTGATGATTGAAAATGCTACCAGACAAGCACATGTCAAAAAGATCACTCAAGAATTTAAAATAACAAAGAAAAAGAGTGAGGATCTCTAGAGTACATACTTACAGAATGAAGTTGATAAGGTATAGAGCCAAATTAATAGAATTACATATAAAATGCTATCTGGAAGAAGGAAAATCACTTAGGAGTTGCAACAAAGATTTAATGACATCTTTGCTACTCAATCAACCAATTGAAGCCTAGGTATCAAATGATGAAGAAATTCAAAGTTTGAAGAAGAAGTTAGACGAGTATGCAACTCATTAGAGTATGAAAGGTTACTTGGTACACAAGTAGAAGCAAAGTATGTCCAGGACACTACATAGTTGAAGAAAAACTAGGATAATTTTGTGAAATTACATGTTGAACAGTGTAGCCAGGATGCAAAGCAACTGAAAGAAATATCTGAGAGCAAAATGAAGGTAGAAGATGAATTGAAAGAAGTGAAGAGTAATGCAATGGAACAAGAACAACTCATAACATGATTACAAAAACAAATACACAACCTCCAAAAAGAAAACAATGGTCAAACAATAAAGATAGGGACACTAGCATTGCCCATTCCTAATGAGGTACTTGTGGAGAGTGAGGTATGTCCTCTTTCTCTCCCCATTATTCAATCTACAAGACAAGACAAACATGAGGCAATTCACGAAGAGATTCCAATGCCGTACACTACATAATTAAATAAAAAAGAGCGAGCACTATTGGTGTCTCAAATGACGTAGAATTTTGAAGAAGAAATTGTATGCTTGATGAAAGAAGCCAAGATCAAAAGCAAGAATCTCAATCAGTTAACAAAGCTTTCAATGTACCATACGACATAATGAAAGAGAAGACACATCGATACATAAAGAAAGTCACCTAAAAGGATCTAGATAAAGATAAGTGACTTTTAGGAATTGAGATACTTCCTAAAAGAGAAACACTAAAATGAAATAGTCAAGCCTTCTATTCCACACGTGAGATCATTCTCCTACCATGTTCGAGATGAATTTATTTTTGGGAAGGCAAACGTTCCAAGTAGAGGATCTTAATTGATTCATGAACTCTTCCCAAAATACACATAAATTCATAATATATGATAGGACCAAGGAACGATGATGTTCTAATAAAAGGTGTATAAAGAGATAAGCCATTGGAAAAATGATAGCTTAGACATCTTGTTAAGCACATCTTTCCAAAAAAAGGACATACCCATCAATCGGGATAGAAATTGATGGATTGGATGGATAAGAGCAAAACATCTACTAGTTATGGATGTTTTGCCGAAAGATGAAGAAGGCAAAACCTCTTTAGGATATATATGTTTTTCCAAGATATAAAGTATGCTTGGTTTTGTTTAAGCTAATTCGAGCTTAAAGAAGAAACCAAAGTCAAATTAATCTTTAGGAATCAAGATATGTTTTGTCAAAAGATTCAAAGGCAAAACCTCTTTAGGATATAGATGTTTTGCCAAGATATAAAGTATGATTGGTTTTGTTTAAGCTGATTTGAGCTTAAAGAAGAAACCCAAGTCAAATTAATATTTAGGAATCAAGATATTTTCCTAAAAGATACGTCAAAGTAATCTTTGGGAATTAAACTATTTCCTAAAGATAAGCCAATAAAATGAAATAGTCTAGTTAACTATTTCATTGGTTAAAAAAGAAATATCTTTTGGACAAACAAAAAAGCTTTAAGTCTTGGTCTTGTCCAAAAGTCAAGAATTTCTTTTCAAGATCATTCTAGTAAAGAAAATGATTCCTAGATGAATCATTGCCTTACTTGATTCCTTGGCAAGAATCTAAAGTTTTTGAAAGAAAAAATCTCCCTAGATGTGAGACTGGAATCTTTCAAGTAAGTTGATAGTAAGTAGTTCCTAGTAATTCCCAAACCTTTGGTATGGGTACTTAAGTAAAAATAGTGATATAAACTAAAGGTATATCATAGATTCTTAGCTTTGGAATCTAAGAGGCATCAATGTATGCTTGGACTGAAGTTCAGGAAAAGATCTCTAAAAATCCCGTGGGTAAGCAAAGAAGCTTTAGATAGTTCAGGAGATCTTAAAGATAAAGACTAAGTCTTTATTCTAGTCACAAGATCAACCAGACTTGATCAAGCTTGGCCATGATTGTCCAAGAATGTGCGATTGGAACTACTTTGTAGATTGCCCAAGTATTGGCAATAAAACATTCCTTTTGGGATATATTCACTCAAGTTCCATTTATCCAATGGAAAAATGTGAAAAGAGTAAGCTATTCCAAGTTTGAATAGAGTGAAGGAATTCCAAAAATGTAGTCTGCAACCGTGAAAACGGTACTTAAGTCTGTGGAAGGTAAAACATAAATTTTTACCTATCCTTAAAGGGATTTTGGTACAAATCCAAATAGCATGAGTGGATGCTTAAGACGTAAGCAGTAGAGAGATTCCTATATAGGTAGGTACCTAAAGCATCAGGAATCTAAAGACAAGAAGTCAAAATCTCTTGTCGCTACAAATTGGTTAAGGATAAACCAATTGAACTTGAATCTATGAAAATTCAAGTACTTGGAATTCTAATTGTTTTTTATTTGAAAACCCTAGCAAAGAAAGGTGGATGTTCCATCAAAAGGTTTTCAAGTTCCCAAAGGAAATCACAAGATCATGAAATGATCATGTGAAGGGATCAAAACCTATAAAATCTAGTTAGAGATAATGCTTGAAACTTCAAAATTCTTGTTAAGAATTGAAGCAAGAAGGTTCTCTATTAAGAGATTTTTTGACGTTAGGATAAATATCACCCACAAATTAATGTGAATATAAAATAGGGTGGTATGGGACACTAGATTTTATATTCAGATTGATGTAGGAAAGATGGTATGGGACATCGGACCATGGGAGGATAATTATCTCTTAGTCCTAGTTTAGATCTTGAAGTTAGGTTTGATCTTCAAGAGAATTAAGACTTCAAAGAAGGAGTTTTATTCAAGAAGGATAAAAGTAGTATCTCAAGATACTTCAAGATAACTTCAAGATAAAGGAAATAGAAGATATGAAGTAAGTAACTTCCAAAGATCTTCTTGAAACACTTCAAGATGAAGTGTTGTTAATTCGGAAATATTTCATAAATTTCTGAAAAAGTTGGACTTTGATTTTTAGTTGATCTTTCCAACCAAGGATTTGATTGACAAAGTCAAACATCAAGTCCCTAGTGTAACTTGGTAAATTCACTCTTTTGACTCAAAGGAATGCACAATAATTGCACTCCCAGTAAGGAGTCAAAAAGACTGAATATGACCTGAACTTGGTTTCAAGTGAAGCATTATTTGAATTCAAAACTCATCAACAGAACCTCAGTGGGTCGACACACTGATGTTGGTTACCACACTAGTATCTTGTGGTTGGATGATGTTTTTTGATTTGCTTTTAATCTTTTTGAGAATCCAGATTATTTCTCTTAAAGATAGAAAAAATGCTTCAATACCATGTTGAAACAGATTTTTGGGAAGCTAAAGTCCTGATTCATCTAGACTTTGACTCATATCAAGTTTACGTATCTTCAAAGTATGAATTGGTTGTACAAAGTTTTTCCTTTCCACTTTCCAAATCTTTTGGAATTAGCTCAGATATGGTATCTGATTCCTTTGTAAAAGACCAAGGTTAGCCGATTAGAACTAGATAACTAAATTGAACATCCTAGATAGATGTTTTGTACAAGAACCTTTTCAAATATTAAAAGATGATAAGTCCAAGATTGACTTATTCATTTGAGTTTGCTTCAAGTTATAGCATAAATGATTTCCTAGAGTCCAGTATACTCTAGAATAGAGAAGTTAGGAATTGCTCAACAGATTGACAGTTCCCAAGAACTTTTAGCTCAAGACTATGAGAAAAGTATCCTAAGTTGGACAATTTTTCATTGAATTTGAATTGGTCAATTTATACTATGGTTGACTCAAAGAAAATGGTAAACTTTCTCCTACAGTTTACATAGGATTTTTTAACTCATTAGGATAGAGTATTCCTCTAGTCGGGTGAAAAAATCAAGTAACTGCTGGATAAGAGTAAAAAATTGTACAAGCATCCAAGTTAGATGTTTGGGACAACCAAACTTCAAGTTTTCCAAACCAAATTCAAGTGAATCAAGAGTTCTCAAAGTTTTGCAAGGGATAAGAATCCCACCTTTGTTACTAAGTCCATGCACCAGCCATGCCTAGAAATGGACTAGTAATTTGAATCCACCCAATTCACATGTTTGTGCCTAGATCGCACATCGAGAAACTGTGAATTGACCAAGGATGTTTTTTAGTTCCACCCTTATTATTCATTCACTATTTTGTGCCTTGATCAGTTTATCAAAGTGCAAAGCAAGACAGTCTTTTGAATCATTTGGGCAGGGATACCACCAGAGATAAGACATGTTCTTCTAGTTCTATGACATGACCATGTTCTTCTAGTTTTAGAACATGACCATGTTCTTCTAGTTTTAGAACAATAGATATATAGCTCTATTTTCGATGACGAAAGTATTTTTCCAAGGGGGAAGAATGTAATAAAGTAAGTCTATGATCCAAGGGTCTGACCGATTCAGACAGACCTGAAATCGGACATCGTTTGTTCATCCAAGTTTAGACTTACTAGGAGGTCTTGTGCTCTCGTGAACAAGTGATCCACTTAGCTTAGTGGTTAAGTCTCAAGGATGTGAAGGAGGAGGTCTTGGGTTCAATCCCCATGGGGAACATGGGGAGAGTATTTTGCCCAAAGAGATATAGAGCCTTCTAGAAGCATCCACTTGAGTTAACTCGAGTTGACTGGGACACTTGGCGCACATGCAGTTACATGGCCGACACATGGCTGGCAGTATCCACCTGCCCAAGAAGGCAGTCCCCAAGAGAGAGCTATATATAGAGGCATTTGGTTGGGAGGAGAGTCATCTCTCTAGTACGTGGTGGTCATAATTATAGTCTTGTTGTAGCATACTATTCACAACTAATGTTTTTTCCCAACTCACACTTACAAACTTTTGAAGAGGCTTTCTTCATGGGCTTTTTTGAAGTTTATTTTGAGATTGTTTTTTGAAAATGGAAACCAATTTAGACACCAAATTAGTATCTTATAAGCTACACTTTTTTTCCAACCATCACCAACCACCACATGATGGTGTAAAATTAGAACAGTGGAAACCCTTTTTGATAAGAGAGGCCAATTTTATTAATGCCACAGAACAAAGAATATATCACACCTACACACATTACCATCAAACGCCTATCAAGGATGATAGAGTTCAGGAGGAAGGATCTGTGGCAAGAGAAACAAGTAAAACAAGACAATGTAGAAGATCCAAGAAAAAGGTAATCAATTAGTAACCTTAGACTCTATCAAGAGCCCTTTAGGGGCACACATCAGGATAAAAGAGACACATGGGAAGAAAAGACATAGGTTGAGCAAAGGTGATCTCAAGGATGCAAACAGAAGAAGTACATACGGGACCTTTGAAGCACCACCCAGAGGATCAAAAGTTGGAAAGGGGCAAGCAGTGACAAATAACCTTGCCACCAAGTCTTGATGGCTTCCTCCATGATTGGTTGCATGCAATTTAAAGAAGAAGGCATATTCAAGAAATTTGGGAATTATTCAAGTCCCATTTATATTATTTACTATGTTAAGTTCTTACATTTGAGCCCAACCTTGATACCCCATTTATAATAAAAGTATCCTTAATATTAAAGTATCAATCTAGTATACTCTAATCAAGAGATAATAACATGTTATAGTGTGTGAATGAATAAAAAACTAAAACATTGGAACCCAAAGAATTGTCTCAGAATCCTGTGTAGTTCCCATTTTTCCTGAATAGGCCTTGAAGTAAAAATAGGGGAAATTGAAGCACCAACTGGAGAGGAATAATTTGGCAAGTGGGGAGGTGGACAACAAGCCTCAATTGGTCCCCATGGATGAAATTCCATCTATTGGTTGCATGTGAGTTCAAAGATAATACAACATTTCGTAATGTGTGGAGATAAGTAGTTAAATGGCAAGCTTTTAGAATAGCAGACAACTTCATTGAAGGCTCTTTCCTAGAAGACAATTGGGCCATCTCCAACCACTTGTTGAGTGTCAAGGAAACCCGAATAAATGTTGTCAAGGGATGACATAGACTAAGAGGAGGAGAGTATTATAGAGGACTAAAGACAGGGGAGATGCAGAAGAAGAAGCAAAGAAAATGGTAATCCATTAACCTTACACTCTGCTTAGAGCCTCACAGGGCCATATATCATACTAAAAGAGATGCAAGGGAAGAAAAGACACAATTTGAACAAAGGTGATATGTCCACGAGAATGCATACAAAAGAAGTACAAATGGGACCTTTGAAGCACCACCCAGAGGATCAAAACTTAGAAAGATGCAAGCGGTGACAAATAACCTTACTAGCAATTCTTGATTGCTTCTTGGAACACTCATTGCAAGTAATTTAAAGAACTACAAATATGGGAAACTAAAGGGCCAACTTGAGAGGAATAAGGTGGCAAGTGGGGAGGTAGACAAGAAGCCTCAATTAGTCATCGTGGATGAAATGCCATCCACTAGTGGCATGTGAGGTCAAAGATAATGCAACAAGCCTTAATGTGTGGAGATAAGTAGTTAAAAGGCAAGCTTTTAGAAGAGGAGACAACTTTGTTGAAGTTTATTTTTTGGAAGACAATTGGGCCATCTCCAATCACTTATTGGGTGTTACGAAAACCCAAACAAAGCATATAAGGGATGACAAAGACTAAGAGGGGGAGAGTCTTGTAGAGGACTAAAGATAAGGGAGTGTTGGAACATCAAATTTTCATTATGCTTGAGGTGGATATGATCTCCATCAAATTCATCATTTGGATGGTATGACACCATCTACCCGTATATGTACCTTGTAGAATAGCACTTATGTGCACATTATTTCTTTGTATTAATTGATTGATCACGTATGATCATTTCTTGTAAGTTTCAAGGTATTTACCTTTGTAAAAGGAAAGAGTGAAAGGCCTAAAAGCCATGAGGTATAAGTGGTTGAGAGTGGTTCTCAATGAATCAATTAAGAAGTAGATATGACTTCAACTTTCTCTTTTCCTAGATTGTAGGAAAAGATTCTTATCAATCTAAACTACCAAACCCACCTAATTCCAAATTCAAATTCATGAAGAAAAGGAGTGGTCATATCCTCAAGAGTCTATATAAAGACTCCAAATCATCTGCACATTAAGAAGATTGTTGATTTGAAAAAATACATATACTCTTTGATCATTGCTTGGTGCCATTTCTATTCTCTGCTCCTTCTTCCTCATACTCAGTCAACTTGCAGAGATTGCTTCTCTCTCTACATAGCTCCAAATCAAATGTTAAACGTTCATTGGAAAGTTTTAACTATCTAATTTTTGTATACAAATGTTCAAGTCATTTGGTTTAGTAATTTCAAAGAAACCTGAGTTTTACAGTCTCGGGGTCATTGTCTCGTGATGAGATCCAATCAGTGTTAAGGTGATTGCTCCTTCACTGGTTGATATAAATTAGGGCTTTTACGAATTTTATCAAGCCAAACCTATGTATGAATCTCCCTTAAGAAGAGTTTTTCCAATTGTAACTGTGCTGGCTGCTCTCAGTGTTTGAAGTCATAACTTCCATCCAATTTTAGAAGGTTTTTGTGAGCTAGTTAAGGTGCAAGTTATCTCTTTTGAATCAAATTGTTCTTTTTTATGTTACAAAGTATCTATTGGGTTTTATTGCACTAAACACAAGCCTATAAGGTCTACTTTACATATCAAAAGAGCTAGGGCTGGTCCTATGCTGGTTTGTTGGACCAACTTCACCACTTGACAGCTCAACTTTCCAAGCCTCTCCAAGCTTGTCCAACTTCTTTCAATGGTATAAGAGCAACTTCAAGATGGGAGATAGTAGGAAGAAGCTTGATAGACACAATTATGCTACTTGTAAAATCAAAATGAAGGCTTATTCGCAAGGAAGAAACCTATATCAGATTGTATCAAGTGATTGAGAAGCTTGATAGACACAATTATGCTACTTGGAAAATTAGAATGGAGGCTTATTTGTAAGGAAGAAACCTATATGGGATTATATCAGGTGATGAAGCAATACCTATTCCAAGATCCAAAGGAGGACCTACTCAAGAGGAAACAGATAAGCTCACACTTTGGTGTGCAAGGGATCAAGCAAGGTCATACATACTCAACTCTATCTATGATTTTCTATTACCACATATTAGAGGATGCAAGACATCTCAAGAGACTTGAGATGCCCTAGAGACTTTCTTTTCTAGTAGTACAAAAGCAAGGAAGCACCATCTTTGGAATGCTTTCAACCATATGAAGAAGACTCCAAAACAAACCATCACTGAGTTTGCTACAAAGATCAAGGAGGTTGATGATCAACTGCATCCATTAGAGAGCTGATTGAAGAAGAACCATCATGAGGCAAATTCTCAATGGGATTAGAGCTGACAAGAAATGGCAATCTATCACCACAACCTATGATCTCATCATGGTTGTGCAAACTCCAGACTTCAACATCTTCCTTGGACAAATCTTCAATCAAGAGGCCAAAAATAGCATAAAGGAAGGTAACGCCTATCATGGTAATTCAAGTAGTGCTCTATATGCAAATAAGAAGGACAAGAAGTTGAAAGGCAAGAAGAAGAAGATGATGAAGAGGAGACTTCCCAAGCCAGCTTTGTAGGCAAGCACAAGTGGAAAGGGACAAAGAAAGGACCAAAGCATGACAAGACCAAAGGCCAAAATGTTCGACCTTGTGCCATCTATGATAAGACCAACCATACCACTCAAAATAGCTGGTTCAATGGGAAGACCAGAAAGGAAGTGGAAGAGGTGGATATGGTAGCAATAGAGGTAGAGGTGGACACAACTTCAACAATAACAATAGAGGCCATAACAGAAGGGACTACAACAATTATTATGAAGATAAAAAACATGAAGACTCATTGCTTTTGATGAATCTAAGCCATAAGGAAGGTAAAGAAGATGATTATTTATTCTACATATATTCAAGATGTTCAAATCATGTTGAAGGAAACATAGCTCTCTTATCTAATTTGGGAAGTCCAAAGCATAGACACGAAGTTCAAACAAGGGATGACACAAAGCATAGTGAGGAGAAGATTGGTAATGTCAAAGATTCCAATGGTAGGACACATATTCTGAGCAAGGTACTCTATGTTCCCACTATTACAAAAAACCTAATAAGTGTAGGACAAATAGTTGAGAAAGGCTTGCAAGTTAGGTTCACTCAACATGGAGCTTTGTGGAAGATCCATGCCAAGGCTTCAAGAAGATAGTCAGAGGTGAGAAGCATGGTAGCTCTCTACATTTGAAGTAGGAGAAACCAAAAACATAGCTCTATTCAACTTTGGGTCTCAAACCCTAAGTGAGCTTGAAGTGTTGCATAAGAGGCTAGCTCATGTGAATGAAAGAACCTTGAAAGATATATGCAGAGATCAAAGTGTTCTTGGATTGCCAAACATACCAAAGCAACACATGATCAACATATGTGATGCATGTCAGGTTGGGAAGGCACAAAGACAACCATTCAACGATAAAGGCTACATCCACTCTCACAAGAAAGACTAATTTCCCAAATCTTCTCTCTTATACCTCAAAGAGTATTGCATTCTATAGATTCCATGTGGCAATTATTCCCATAGCTTCCCATAATGTGATATTTCCTTCCTCTTAAATGAATTTTTATCCTCAAAAATATAGATGAAATGTCCATTAAGGTAGAAGAAGGTGTCAAAATCCCTTGAACCCCATGTACTCCTAATACATGGTCATCTTTGTGTGTTGGTTCCCCATATCCTTCCCCTTGAGAAGGCTCATAAGAGCTCATCTCAAATGTGGGAAATCCTTAGTGCCTACTATCTCCCATATGCACTCAACTTCCAAACTATGACTCCCATAATATCATATACCATAAGTCCATATGATGCTTCCTTTATGGAGTAATAATATGAAAGAAAAGTGTAGAGTGCCAAGATACATAAGCTTAACCATAAGAAAATGGAAATAATAAAACATGAAATAGTCTAAAATATAGAGCAAAGTCCCATAATATAGTGACTCAGAACCCATCTAGAACTAACTTGATAGGCTTGCCCTCATGTCACTCTAGCTATTCCTAACCTTGAGTGTACTCAAAAGTGATAGTTTGTACCTAACCATCCTTATGTCAAATGAAAATTCATCATCTTAGTTCACATATAAGAAATCCTAGATAGAAAAATGAAATCTATACATCCTAATATCCAAGAAATTCTTGGTTTATCATCCATAAACATTGGAATAGAGTTTATTGTCTGAGCATCTAATGGCACTTGTGCAAACTTTAGTATTTTCTCTTCCATTTAGTTTGACATGTGAATGCAAAAACATTTCTTCTTGAGATTCAAATAATCCATAATTACCAATTCTTCTAGTTGCTAATCAATCATTATCATCATAAAACACCAACTAAGAAACTGATACACCCACGGGTCAAATTTATCCCAATCATGGAAATACTTGAAAGAGAAGTCATCACTCCATTCCTAGTCTCACAAATGTCAATAATTAGTACTCCTCCTCTAGTCAAAGACCATGAATGGGAATAGATATAACCACTTCTCCCCTAGAGTGTTCAGCTGAGACTCAACTCAACCACTGTGACTAACAAATATACTTATTGTCTTTGATAGGATAGTACCACTCCTATCTAGACAATTTAAAGCATGTATAAACTATCTCTATATCATCTAAGTAAGAGGACTATAATAGTAAAATCTAATCCAATTTTCCTTTCCCTCAAAAGAGATGGAAGAATCCATTTCTTATACTCATACCTAAGGGAGAACATACACATAAGTTTCTATGTCTTTCCCTTCCTAAAGATTGGAGGCTCGAACTCCCATACGAAGGAAAAATTACATTGGAAAATAGAGTAGATGAATTCCTAAGTAGAGTTATAGCTCTACTCCTCAAGTCACCTCTCTATTGATCACATCATGTGATCCTTATAATGAGAGGATAGACTCTCAATGAGCTAAATAAATTGATTCCATACCTCAAACGGAACTCCATGAACCTCTCTTGAGTCTAGTGGAAATGATACTCTATGGGCGGTGAGTTTTGTTTACTCCCTCAAGAGATAAGTTATACTTTTTTCTTATGATCATGGAGTATTACATGATTATACTTTTTTCTTTGTTTACGACTATGGCCTTCTTAACACACAGTGGACATGGCATCATCCATTCTCTAGTTACACACTTGAAGTTGAAGATGGGATACAATCTGCTAGTTTGTTCAAACTCATGCTTAGGAACACACAATCGATTCGGTACTATCATACTCGCATTAAGTTCCATCCATAGGTTGTGCACAACCACTTCCGTGATAACACATGCGTAAGTCTTCTCGTTTTGGAATAGAGCAACGAAGTCAACAGAAGACTCTTGTCCCATCTACAATCGAATCACAAGCTGCCCTCTATCAAGCAAGCTCGCAGGAGCTTTGGGTTGGAGCATCAATACCCAAATATAGACAAACGAGCAACAAACATCTCCATTCCTCATGTCTGACAAGAGACCAATGTGAACTTGTATCATCTGCTCACAACAGAGAAGCATGACAAAGCATGTGTTACAGATCTTTTGGACCATTATCCTTCCAAAACTATTATCCACCATGTCGACCTTGATGCAAGCTTGCTCGAGTCTCATTTTTAAAGGAGCACAGAACCTTGTCGTACCAATCACTCATAGAGGCGGGCATGAAGACAAAAGGAGTTTGACGCTGAAGTCGCATATATCCTTCATATCATCAACCATTCAAATACCCTAGGACCATGGCGGCCAGGTGTATTGTTGGACAATGCATGAGATCTAATCCACTTTCTGTTGGGCTCTATCAATGTCTTCTCACCATTACCAATGATAAGCATTGAGGACTTGGGACTAATCAGGATTGATGTTCGGATGGTGAAGGCAGAAGAGGATGCATATTTTGCGCGAATCAGAGAGAGAGAGAGAGAGAGAGAGAGAGAGAGAGAGAGAGAGAGAGAGAGAGAGAGAGAGAGATTTCCTCTATGTGTGCATGTAGTGTATGTGTTCAGTGACTGTTGGCATGGAAAAATCTTAGATATTCTAGAGCTCTGAAGCTCCTCCTTTGTCACATCGCGCTGTGCACCACCAAAGTGAAGGAAGGTCATCCAATCGCTGTATTGCACACTATTTGTGTGTGCATGCCAATTGCTAGAGAAAGAGAGAGAAACAAAAAAAACGAGCATGCCATATTTGCAGATAACACTTCCGTGTTATTAATAGGTGAAGATAATTGACCTGCCAGCTATCTCTTAGAGAGTTCACGTGTCGTCGCCCCCAGACACATATGCATACCATGCAGGTACTGCCATAAGGTTTATCCCTGATTATCATTGCATAAATGTGGGAGAATGTATTGCATTTATGCACAACGCCTTTGTTGACATCAGTGATGATGTGTTCTCGTTAAGTGCATTGTATTTCCTCAGATCACAAGGCTCCAACAACCCTTCATGGTGCCCCTATTCACATGTTTCTTTCTCATTTGAACCCACATTATAAAGGATCATATTGTACCAAGGGTAATTCTATCTTCAAACTTAAAGTAGACCTATTACTAAGGGATCTTGTATCCTTCACAAAGGTGAAACCATCACCATTTGGCTCCTCTTATTTTTTGACAAAGTTAACCTTGTATTTCCCATCAAGTTTTTGGCACTCTCGCATCATTGTACTACCAACCCTTGTAACACTCATTTTTGGGCATATCAATCCTCATTTCAAGGGTACCCACTTTGTAAGAGCACTTTTTCTTCTTCAAGAGGTTACTTCTCAAGGGTTCCATTTGGCACTAACTGCCCATCTTTATACAACAAAAATAGACAAAAGAGAATCTTTTGTGTGTGCATCTGTGGGTTGGAGTCTAATCTAAGCCCACCCACAAGCTCTCTCCAAGTTTCTAAGCCTACTCTAAAGCTCAATTGGTGTGCAGCGGGCTATCTAAGCCCCTCCTCTCATGTTGCACACACACATACACACATATATACACACACACACACATACATACATAGACACATACACACTTACACAAACACACATCCACACACATTTCCACACACACATACACATGCATACACACACATATATATACACATACACACGTATATGCACACAGACACACACATACACACATAGATACACACTCATACACACACACGTAGAGAGACATACACATATATGCATACACACACATGTATAGAGACATACACACCCATACACATACATGCATACATAATGCATATGCATACATAAATACTTACATGCGTACACACACACATGCATACATATGCATACATAATGCACATGCATATGCATACATACATGCTTACATACATACACACACATACACACATACACATACACACATAGACACACACACACACACACACATACACACATACACACACGTATATGCATACACACACATAGAGAGACATACACACACATACACATACGTGCATACATATGCATACATGATGCATATGCATAATTGCATACTTACATCCATACACACACATATGCATACATAATGCACATGCATATGCATATATACATGCATACACATACACACACATAGACACATATACACACATACACACATGTATACACATAGATTTACACACGCATACATGTGCATACACACACATACATACATACACACATACACACATACACACATACACACATACACACATACACACATACACACATAGACACTGTGAAGAGATGGATAGGTATGTGCTTGAAGATGAAGAGGTGTTGCAAAATCCTTGATCTACACCAGCCAAATGAACTCCAGGAGTATGTGGTGGGTCCTTTTAGCTTGCCAATGGATGTATTAGACACCCTATGTACCTTCGAAGATCACTCACAAAAAGATAGATCAAAACAGATAAGTTGGAGTTAGCTCAGAGGTGAAGAACTTGCTATTTTTGGTTCATACACATGTCCAGTGTTTTGCATAATTCTCTGAGCACAGCAGCAATTAGCTTAATTCCTCTTGGTGAAGTCTAGTTAACTTAAAGAGATAACTTTCAAGAGTAATCTCATAAAAAATAATGAACTACACACTGAGAATGATGTTTAGCAACTGATGACATCATCCCGATTTTCACGGGCTGCTACAGTTTGAGACTAGTGAGCAGAAAAAGTAACATAACTCCAGATTTAAGAATCCAATGATTATGAAAATGTGTATGCTTATACTAGACAATAAGCTGAATCCAACAAGCTTTAAATCCATGAATTTGGATAAGCACACACTGAGAAACAGCTCTAACAAGATGAGTTAAAAAAGTCGAATACCTGACAGAGAAGTGAAAATGACAGACAGGGTTGACTTCAACTGAACATAACTGAAGATTGCAATACCCAAATGAAATGAAATTTTGTGAACATATATTAAACTTATAGAGCTAACTTTACCAAGTTAAATCACTGAAAATGATGCACGAAGCTCAGAGAAACAATCTCTGCAATCTGACTGAGAAAACTGAGAGATATGGCAATGAGTAGTACACTTCACAAGAACATGGAAATATGAACCCAAATGATAATGAAAATGAAAGTATATTGCTTGTACATTACATTTGAATTACTGATACATATGTGTGCCTTGGAATCACACCTTGATATGGCATAAAGCTCAGCTCTTGGAGGTCTTCACATAGGTCTCTCTAACCATGACTAAAACTGCCATCTATTTATAGTTGAGTTTGGGAGGCTAACTTCCCTCAATCACTCTCCAATCAATTAGTGATTGATTTGATTCTCTACCTACCACAAATCACGAATTTGTGGCTCCTCTTTCCCTTTTTGATCAAGTGGACTCAACCACTTAAGATTCTTTCACTTTTACATTAAGTAAACTCTTCAAAAGTTACAAGAGGTAGTTCACAAGTGAACTTTACATTGTCTTCATTTTAAGGCTTCTTCTATGACTTTGTGGGACTCAAGCCAATACTTAGGCTTGTCATAGACTTGCTCCAACAACTCCCCCTCAAGCCAAGTATGCTTGAGGGCTTCAATCTTCCAAGATTACATGTAAACCAATCATAGCCTTGAATTTGCAAAGCTGTGTACCATCCAATGCTTTGGTTAGAATATCTGCACATTGTTGATGAGTGGACACATATGATATTTGAATCTCTTTGCTTAGAACCTTCTCTCTTACATAGTGATAATGAACTTCAATATGTTTAGTCCTTGCATGAAAAATAGGATTAGTAGCCAAATGAATAGAACTCATATTGTCACCATAAATAGTTGGAGTTCCAAACTCCAATATAAGATCTTTGAATAATGTCTTCATCCACATAGCTTCTTGTGTAGCTATGGCAAGACCTCTATATTCAGCTTCAGTAGAAGAGAGAGCAACTGTGGGTTGCTTCTTGGATGACCATGAAATAAGCTTTGAACCTGCAAAGGTAAGATAACCTGAAGTGCTCCTTCTATCTTCCTTGGAGCCAGCCCAATCTGCATCAGAAAATAGAGTCAAACCTAAATCAGATACATAAGGATAATAAAGTCCTTCATTTATGGTTCCTTTGAGATCATATGTGGTTTCCTTGGTGTGTGCATAAATTGACTTAGCACACTCACACTGTAACATATATCTACTCTTGTCAATGTGGCATAGTTGAGACTACCCACTAGACTTTGATATGATGTGATGTCCTCTATGAGTTCACCTTCATGTGAGCTCAATTTGTGATTGAACTCCATTGGAGTACCTGCAATCTTACAATCTTGCATCTTGAATTTTGCCAACATGTCCTTAATGTACTTTCTTTGAGTGAGAAACAAACCATGATCTTTGTAGACAACTTCCAAACCTAGGAAGTAGGTAGGTGAACCCAAATCACTTATCTTGAACTCTTCTCTCATCTGATCTTTGATCTTCTTCATACCATCTGTATCATTTCCTGTCAATATAATATCATCTACATATACACATAGGTAGATGATCTGAGAATTACTCTTTTTAATAAAGAGTGAAGGATCTTCCTTGCTTGGTTGAAAGCCTTTGTCCTACAAGAATGAAACAAGTCTGAAACTCCAAGCTCTTGGAGCTTGGTTGAGACCATACAATGCTTTGTTAAGTTTACACACATAATCAGGATAAATTTGATTCTCAAAACCAGGTGGTTGTGCCATATATACCTCTTCTGTTATCCAACCATTCAAGAATGCATTCTTTACATCTAGTTGAAGTATCTTCCAATTCTTGGAAGAGGCAATACTAAGCAAAATCCTAATAGTAGGCATCTTTGCCACAGGAGAGAAGGTCTCCTCATAATCAATTCCTTGAGTTTGTGCAAAGCCTTTTGCCACAAGCCTTGCCTTATACCTGTTAATGGAACCATCAGAATTCTTCTTGAGTTTATAGACCCATCTTGAGCCTATTACCTTCATGGATGAAGTCTTAGGCACCAAATCCCAAGTGTTGTTTTCCTCAAGTGCTTCAATCTCTTCCTTCATTGCATGCTTCCATTCTGATTTTGCTTTGGCCTCTTCAAAGGATGATGGCTCCTCTTGGTTTATGTCCTCTGCTATGTAGATAGAATGTTTAGTTACTAATGAGGTGTCAAACCCATACCTTTCTGGTTTTTTCTTTTCCCTCATAGATCTTCTTAGGCCATGATGTGATGATTCTGCCTCATGTCCAAGTTCCTGCAATTTTTCTTTACCTTTAGACTTCCATGCTTTGATCTTTTTCATCTGAGATTCTTCATCATCCTCTGAGGTGTCTTGTTCTTCAATCTTTGGTTGTTCTCTACCAAGCTTTGGAAAATCTTCTTCAAGATCATATGGTAAATTGACCCTCTTGCATGAATCTTCATACCATGAATTGTTTTCATCAAAAACTACATCTCTGCTTACCAAGAATCCTTTGTTGGTAGGGTTGTATAACATGTAGCCCTTTTGATTGTTGTCATATCCAATAAATACACACCTTTCTGCCTTTGGATCCATTGTTAGAGATAGATGTCTGCTGAAGCACGCAAACAGCACAAGGAAGAAGAAGAAGCTTGGAGCACAAACACACAATAGTGAATGTATTACTAGAGAATGTACAAAGATTAGTAGCCCATTAGGGCAATAGGCGTATATACAAGCCGGGGAAAAAAAACCTCCTAAAGAGGGAAAAAAGTGCCCCGGCGGTCCTAGTGTGTTCACACACATCACTACCTAAATATATCAACAAATCCCCCCTGGGAGTGATGCGGTGAACAAGTAGCTGGCACTCATGTATAAGGAAGTGCCAAGCTATGTGGAAATCACTCCACAAAAGGGAGTAAGCCCAAAGCTTTGTGGAAAGCTTCAAACTTCTCCCTAGGTAGAGCCTTCGTGAAAAGTTTTGCAATGTTCTCCTGCGTGGGCACATATGCCAAGTTGATCTCCCCAACAGAGAACCTCTCCCTCACATAGTGATAATGCACCTGAATGTGCTTAGTGTGAGCATGGAACACAGGGTTCCTCGCAACTGCCAATGCGCTCTGATTGTCAGTGAAGATGGTGGTGGCAGAAGACTGGCCAACACCCAAATCAGCCATAAGGCGTCTGAGCCACACACACTCAACAGTCTCTGTGAAAGCTGCCCTATACTCAGTTTCACAACTGGAAGTGGCCATAGTAGGATGCTTCTTGCTCAACCAAGATATACATGAGCTACCAAGCATGAAGCAAAAACCACTGGTGGACACACGAGTGTCATAGCAACCAGCCCAATCTGAGTCAGGAAAAGCATGCAAATTTGGCGGTAGTGATCCCCCCTTGGGATAAAACAACCCAAGTAGCCGAGTACCACTCAAGTAGCGAAAGATGCGCTTAACCACCTTCCAATGCGTGACTCCTGGGCAATGCATAAACCTGCTCATTTGTGAGACAGCAAACTGAATATATGGCCGAGTAATGCATAAGTAAATCAAGCATCCAACAGCCTGCTGATAGAGAACAACATCAAATGCATCTCCAGCATCATGAAGACCCAATCGTAAACCTGTCTCCATAGGAGTGGCAATAGGCTTACAATCTTCAAGGCCAAAACGCTGCAATAATGTGTCAATATATTTCATTTGACACAAAGCCATTCCACCATCAACTTGCATAAACTGAATGCCCAAATAGTGATGCAAATGCCCCAAATCAGACATCTCGAATGAGGCATGCAAATCAGCCTTAAAATCAGCAATATTCTTCTCAATAGGACCAGTGAGCAGCATGTCGTCAACATAGACAACAATGATCAGAAGCACATCATTAGCACGCTTAACATATAAGGTGCTCTCAGTTGGACTGTTCTCAAAACCATGTGCAACCAAATAGGCATGTATCTTCTCATACCAAGCACGTGGTGCTTGCTTTAAACCATATAATGCCTTCTTTAACCTGCACACCTGATTTTCATGCCCTTTCTGCACAAAGCCACGGGGCTGAAAAACATACACTTCTTCATGCAAGTCACCATTCAGAAATGTTGTTTTAATGTCCAACTGATGTACATTCCAACCATGATGGGCTGCAAGTGCACAAATGCTTCGAACAGTAGTCATACGGCATGTAGATGCAAAGGTCTCATCAAAATCAATGCCTCTTTCCTGCGCATAACCCTTTGCAACAAGCCTAGCCTTATACCTGTCAACTGTACCATCAGGTTTACGCTTCAGCTTGTATATCCACTTAGTGCCAATGGCCTTCTTGCCAGGAGGCAAGTCACATAAAGACCATGTACCATTCTTCATTATAGCATCATATTCAGATTGCATGGCAGCCATCCAATTTTTTGAATTTTGTGCTTCATCAAAAGAAACAGGCTCATTCTCATCACAGATACTAGACGCAGCCATAGCATAGCAATCTGATGCAAAGGAGGCACTATGAGAGCCTGAACAAGTACGATATGACAAAGGTGCATCTAATTTGCTATCACGCAAAGTCTGCACCAGTCATTTTGGCATAGTTTCTGCCTGCTCAATATCAGCTCTCTCATCAACAAGTGCATCATGTAAATCTGCATGAGAAATGGAATGATTTGCATCATCATATGAAACCTGCAAGGGTTGAGAAGTTGCCTCATTAGGACCAGCACTAGACTGTCCACCTGTAAAAAGAGGCATCAACGTATCATACATGTCTTTGGAGCTAACAGATATCTCCTTAGTACATGAAAGCAATGGCTGAATAGCATCTTCCACAAAGACAACATCACGGCTAACCAGAATGCGTTTAGTCTATGGATGATACAGACGATAGCCTTTACTTTCAGAACTGTACCCAACCATTGCCTTATCATCCAATTTTCTGCGATGTTGTTCAGGCACTAGTGCATATGCCAAACAACCAAAAACACGCAGATGAGCAACAGATGGCTTGCGGTCATGCCAAGCCTCATATGGAGTGATAGACTGTAGCGCTTTAGTGGGACACCTGTTTAGTACATATGCTGCACACATGACAGCCTCAAGCCAGAAACTATGTGGTAAAGCCTGACTCTTGACCATGCAACTCGCCATCTCTATGAGTGACCTGTTCTTTCGTTCAGCAACTCCATTCTGTTGAGGTGTATACGGCACTGTACACTGGTGTTTTATCCCACATTCAGCCAGAAATGCATTAAAATCAGAAGACATATATTCCCCCCCTCGATCAGAACGGAGGGTGCCCATTTTACATGCTGACAGATTTTCAGCCAAAACCAAAAACTGTTTAAAGCACATGAACACTTCGGACTTTGCTTTGAGTGGATATACCCATGCATGCCTGGAAAAATCATCAATGAAAGTCACGAAGTAAAGGTAATTCCTAAAAGAGGCTGTCTGCATAGAACCACAGACATCACTATGTACAAGCTGCAATTTCTGCGTAGCACGAACTGAACCATCTTTTGGAAAGGAGGAACGCTGCATTTTGCCCAAAATACAGCCTTCACATACATGTTTTCCAAGTGCCTCAAGCTTGGGCAAAGAAGACACCATATCAAATTTCTGCAGGCGTAGCAAACTAGCAAAATTCAGATGACCAAAGCGTGCATGCCAAAGCTTTGCATCTGACATAGCCTGAGAACCATGAACTGCACATGTCGAATCATTCACAGATCTTTCATAGTCTATGAGCTTATACAGCCCACGACACAAACTGCCAGAAGCAATAATCACATCGCCATTTGATAGATCATGAACTGTACACCTGTCATCAATGAATTTCACAACCAAGCCAATCTTGGCTAATGCAGAAACTGATAACAGATTCTTCTTGATCCCTGGCACAAATAAAGCATCTGACAAGGTGAAAGAACTACCATCAGCAGTAGTCAGAATGATCTTACCAACTCCCATAACAGGATAAGAGGAGTTGTTGGCGCATGTGACAGTATTCCCTGTCAAAGTACCAAACATCTGAGTCCACTGCAGACATGCACTGTTCATGAGAAGATGGGTCAAAACTGCAAACAGTAGTAAACGCCCATTCTTCTTCCTGCACAAGATTAGCAGACTCTGTTTTTGGTGTAGAGGCTTTTGCAACAACCATTCTAGCCTCCTTTTTCTTTGCCTCTTTTGCAGCCAGTTTTGGACAGTTCTTTATGATATGATCATTACCTTTACAGTACTTGCAAAACAATTTCTACTTTTTTTATTTCTTCTCATCTTTATCCTTGTTCTTCAAATGTGCAGCACTTGCAGATTTCTGCTTACTAATAGAAGAGCTCTATTTTCCTTTACCCTTCTGACTAGCCAGGAAAGCTTGATCTGCAACACGCATAATGGACATGTTCTGCTTGGACTGATCTTCCTGCAACAGAACAGAGACTAACTCTTCAAATGATAAGGCATTCGGATTGCCTTTCATCATCAACCAAAGAGTAGAAGCAAAACTCTGATATGAATCAGGAAGACCATTCAGAACGGTCTGCACAAGTGAGCTATCTGGTATAACCTCATCAGCAGAAATCAACTGTTCCTTCAAATCTTTGATCTTCGTTAGGAAACTGTCCATAGAATCACCTTCATTCATGTGCTCACTCTCCAATTGTTTTCGGAGGTAAGCAACACGAGCCTCATTCCTAGCTTGGTACAATGTGGTAAGTGTATCCCAAGCATCCCTAGCTGTTTTGCAAGAGCGAATATGAGGAATAATGGCACGTTTGACAGACAAAGCTATCAATGCATGTGCCTGGGCATCTCTACCATCCTAACGAATCTGCTCTGTAGTAGGTGCAGCAGAAACAGTAGCACGAATAGGAATCTGCACAACATCATCTTCGACACCATCTTCATCAGCTCCAGCACCTGTATTTGCAGTACCTGTCATTATAGGTGTAACAGGACGTCTTTCAACACCCTGCACAATGTTCCACAATCCTTTTGCAACCAAAACATGTCGCATCATATAAGCCCATAATGGGTAGTTGGTACCATCCAACTTATCCTCAACAGCCAACATACGGAATACATCGCTGCTTTCAGCCATGGCCGGTGACTAAAATACCTTGATGCAGAAAATTGACTATATCTCAAAAAGTTGAACAAAACTACCCAGACGAGTTCTGCTAGACCTTTAGCAGACTTCGAGACGCTTAAATTGGCGAACAGAAACTGGTATATACCTTTGGCACAAAAAGACGAAATAGCCTACACAAGCGCTGCGATAGTGCGTTCGGAGGCCGAAACGAGCTCAGATCACGATTTCGGCACCACAGAGTGAAGCAATTTTGATCTTTGAAACACGCTGAGTATGCTCGCCAAAATTCGTGTGATTCTGAGACTGCAAACGGAGGAGTGTCGACGGCACCCTAGATGAAGTGACGACCTGCTCTGATACCAATTGTTGGAGATAGATGTCTGCTGAAGCACGCGAACAGCACAAGGAAGAAGAAGAAGCTTGGAGCACAAACACACAATAGTGAATGTATTACTAGAGAATGTACAAAGATAAGTAGCCCATTAGGGCAATAGGCGTATATACAAGCCGGGGGAAAAAAACCTCCTAAAGAGGGAAAAAAGTGCCCCGGCGGTCCTAGTGTGTTCACACACATCACTACCTAAATATATCAACATCCATTCTAACCTGTGAAGGGACATGAGCAAAAGCAATACATCCAAAAATTTTACAATGATCTAAGTTTGGTCTTCTTCCATTCCAAGCCTCATATGGAGTCATCCCATCAAGGGATTTTGAAGGTAGCCTAATAATCAAGTAAGTGGCTGTAGATACAGCCTCAGCCCATAGATAATTAGGTAAATGATTTTCATTTAACATGGACCGTGTAGCTTCAACAATTGTCCTATTCCTCCTTTCTGCCACTCCATTTTGCTCAGGAGTGTACCTTGTAGTTACCTCTCTTTTGATTCCTCTTTCTTGAAGAAAAGAATCAAACTCATGGGAGAAGTATTCTCCCCCTCCATCTGACCTTAGCCTTTTTAGTGATTTACCTGTTTGATTCTCCACAAGAGCCAAATATCTTTTGAAACATGAAAAAACTTCATCTTTGTGTTTCATAAAGAATAGGATAGTCCATTTTCTGCAATCATCAATAAAGGAGACATAATACCTTGATCCAGATATTGAAGCTTCCTTGCTAGGTCCCCATACATCTGTATGAACCAACTCCAAGAGATCTCCATGCATATAACCTTTCTTCATGAATGAACCTGTGAGACTTTCCAAATTGACATGCACTACACTTATAAATCATATGTTGTTTTGACAAATTAGGGAGTCCAAGTACACTTTGGTCCCTGCAAATTTGCTTCAATGACCTTTCACCAATATGTGCTAACCTTTTGTGACATACTTCCAATTATGTGAGTGTTTGACTACCATAATTAAAGAGAGCAATGTTTCTTGTGTCTTGTAATTCAAATGTGAACAATCTACCTGCCTTTTCACCTTTTGCAATTCTTCTGAATCCTTGACTTGGATCTTCAACAAATGCTCCTACTTTTGTGAACGTGACTTACAACCCTTTCTCTACTATCTGCCCAACACTTATCAAATTCTTTGTAATGGTAGGGACATATAGTACCTTACTGAGTAGGTTGATGTTTCCATTGAGTGCTTTGACATTGCCTATTTTCTCCACAAGATGTCTTGTATCATCTCTTGTTTGTACCTCATGCTTATTCCTTGGATCTTCTAAATTTGATAGGAGTGCCACATTTCCTGCCACATGATTTGAACAACCTGAATCTATGTAGAAAACATGCTCATCAGATTTACCTTGTGGCATAGCCATGTTCATGATCAATAATGAATCCTCTTTGTTTGAGTCTTCTGTGTAGTTATTGAAGTCTCTCCTTCCTTTGTAGCCTCCTTGATAGTTTGAATGATTGTAGTTGTTGTAGTTGCCATGATAATTGTTGAACCTTCCTCTTGAGTAGCCATAACTTCCTCTATTGTATCCTCTACCTCTTTGATTCCTGGAATTCCTAAAGCAATTTTTAGTTGTATGATTAGTTACTCCACAAATAGAACATGAGTTGGAGTCTTGGGATCTCCCCTTGCCTTGTCTACCTCCTCTTCCTCTACCTCTGCCATGTCTTCCTCTACCTGCATAGTTAACTTGATATGTACCTGCTTCATCATCCACTTTCTTTGCCTTTCCTTTGTTATCTTTGGACTTGCTTTTATCAATGTATAAAGCTGAAGATTGATTACCTTTAGAGCTTTCTCCATTTTTTATAAGCTTTGCCTCTTGAGTAAGTAGTTGTCTAATGAGTGTATTGAAATCAGGTACATGCATGTCCATGTACAAATCCATAGCTGTGGTGAATGCTTCCCACTTGTCATCTGCCTTCAAGCCATTGATGACCTGCTTTACAATTTGCTCTTCATCTATTACCTCTCCAATGCTTCCCAACTGATCCACTATGTCCTTGAGCTTTGTGACAAAATCAGTCACATTTTGTTTGGGAGCCTTCTTGAGAGTTGTGAAATCCAGCCATAGTTGATGCTTCCTAGCTTTGGTACTTGAAGAGAAGAAGGCTTCAAGTGCATCCCACACTTCTTGAGATGTCTTACAACTTCTAATGTGAGGCAACAAAAAAACTGAGATAGAGTTGAGGAGATAAGACCTTGCAATTGCATCCTTGGAGCACCATGTGCTCAATCTCTCTTGCTCTTCTTGTGTTGGTTGACTTTTGTTCCTGAAACTTGGCATAACTTCATCTCTAGCCACATAACCATATAAACTTCTACCTTGGAGATAAGCTTCCATTCTTAATGACCAAGCGGAGTAGTTACCTCTGTCCAATTTGTCAATTGATGAAGGAAATCCATCTGCCATGTTGTCCAACCTTGCTCTGATACCACTGTGAAGAGATGGATAGGTATGTGCTTGAAGATGAAGAGGTGTTGCAAAATCCTTGATCTACACCAGCCAAATGAACTTCAGGAGTATGTGGTGGGCCCTTTTAGCTTGCCAATGGATGTATTAGACACCTTATGTACCTTGGAAGATCACTCACAAAAAGATAGATCAAAACAGATAAGTTGGAGTTAGCTAAGAGGTGAAGAACTTGCTATCATTTTGGTTCATACACCTGTCCAATGTTTTGCATAATTCTCTGAGCACAGCAGCAATTAGCTTAATTCCTCTTGGTGAAGTCTAGTTACCTTAAAGAGCTAACTTTCAAGAGTAATCGCATCAAAAATAATGAACTACACACTGAGAATGATGTTTAGCAACTGATGACATCATCCGGATTTTCACGGGCTGCTATAGTTTAGGACCAGTGAGCAGAAAAAGGAACATAACTCCAGATTTAAGAATCCAATGATTATGAAAATTTGTATTCTTATACTAGACAATAAGCTGAATCCAACAAGCTTTAAATCAGTGAATTTGGATAAGCACACACTGAGAAACAGCTCTAACAAGATGAGCTAAAAAAGTCAGGTACCTGACAGAGAAGTGAAAATGACAGATAGGGTTGACTTCAACTGAACATAACTAAAGATTTCAATACCCAAATGAAATGAAATTTTTTGAGCATATATTAGACTTATAGAGCTAACTTTAGCAAGTTAAATCACTAAAAATGATGCACGAAGCTCAGAGAAACAATCTCTGCAGTCGGACTGAGAAAACTGAGAGATATGGCAGTGAGTAGTACACTTCACAAGAATATGGAAATATGAACCCAAATGATAATGAAAATGAAAGTATATTGCTTGTACATTACAATGGACTTACTGATACATATGTGTGCCTTGGAATCACACCTTGATATGGCATAAAGCTCAGCTCTTGGAGGTCTTCACATAGGTCTCTCTAACCATGACTAAAATTGCCATCTATTTATAGTTGACTTTGGGAGGCTAACTTCCCTCAATCACTCTCCAATCAATTAGTGATTGATTTGATTCTCTACCTACCACAAATCACGAATTTGTGGCTCCTCTTTCCCTTTTTGATCAAGTGGACTCAACCACTTAAGATTCTTTCACTTTTAAATTAAGTAAACTCTTCAAAAGTTACAAGAGGTAGTTCACAAGTGAACTTTATATTGTCTTCATTTTAAGGCTTCTTCTATGACTTTGTGGGACTCAAGCCAATACTTAGGCTTGTCATAGACTTGCTCCAACACACACATAATGCATATGCATATGCATACATACATACTTACATGCATACACACGCATACACACACATATGCATACATATGCATACATAATGCACATGCATATGCATACATACATGCATACACATACACACATAGACACATACACACACATAGACACATACTAATTTCTCTTTAAGATGTTGATGTATCAGTATTGATGGTGAATCATCAAGAGGACTTTCTTCGATCTCTCTAACAATGAACTATTCAAATGATGACCTACCTCTAGGTTGAACATGAATAACTTGCCACCAAGGATGAGCATCTGGGTTTTTATAAAAAAATGCTTGTTCAATATGCTTATGAAGAATATATGGTTCTTTAGTAAATCGCATTACCTTGGAAGAATCAATTACCCAAAACCCAAATAATTCCTTTCTCAATGTGGAATTTTTACATTTATACTCAGCTTGAAATCAGTCAACGTTCATAATGACCTATCAAAAAATATAAAAACCAAAAACCATTATTAGGTGCTTTAAAAAATAATAAACTCTATCATAAAAAATATAAATTTTTTCTACCTGTTTGAATGTACGAAATGATATTTCGTAGATACCAACAACAGTTCCACGTAACCAAGTTCGCCATCTATAAGCTTTGTGTCTTTTGAGCTAGCACGTGATAGTTGCTTGAAAGAAGCAACGATACTAGAATCCTGTGTTTTACGTAAAGAATCAATGGCTTTGATTCTAATATGTTGTCCAAAAGCCCCCATATTAGTGAACATTAGAGCATGCAAAAGAAATTAAATTAGTAAAGAGAAACTAATACACATATATAAAAAAAACAAAATATTATTAAAATAAAATTACTTTTCATTCACAACCTATCATTAACTCTCTCTACTCATTTGAGATTTCTTCATTATTTGCATTGGCGCATTGCAAACGACGATATAGCCAATCCGTGAAAGAAGATATATTTGTAATCTCATTGTTATCGATATTATGTCTATATCTTTTGTTCCTCTGTCTTTTACTTCGAAGATTTTGAATTTCCTGTTCGTACTCGCTAAGGAATGCTTGCATGCATTCGCTATTATATGCTACAAAAGTAGAAACATCATTTTTTTCTTGAAATGTAAATAAAAATGGAACTCCCTTACCTGATAATACCTCATCTGTTATTTTTGAAGAAGACTCATTGGTCATGCACGTGGAGCTTCTTCATGAACTCTTTCAAGGTACTAACTAACATAGTACATGCACTCTTCAAGCATCCAACCTTTTGCCATGGATCCTTTTGGTTTCACTCTTTGTCGCACATAACCTTTTAATATTCCCATAAATCGCTTGACCCAAAACATCCATCGAGTGTTGACAACACCTGCAATCTCTATTTCATCTACAAGATGGACTAATAATGAACCTGAATATCAAAAAATGAAGTAGGAAGCTTTTAACATAGTAGCTCTTTGCATTCACGTTTTTTTTGTGGGATCGAGTTTTTGTCAATCACTTTTGACGTAATCCACCTATACATATCATAAAAAAAATTATAAAGAAGTTAATTAAAAAATAAAAGATATCAAATATTCATATATATTAAATATAAAAGTATCATAATTATCTTATAAGTAATCCAAGACGATAGATCACATCTCGTACTCCTTTCGTTGTACATCCATCAATAACCAAAGGTAAAATATGTTTCAAAAAGTTATGCCAATCATGGGTATTTAACCTAAATAAGCTCTTATCATCCATAGTAAACATGTTCTGGAAAGATGCTCCATATCCTGTAGGATTCTGAATCAATTGACTGCTATTGTTGATAGTCTGTATCTCTTTTGTTGTAAGTACCCAAGGAGCAAGTGCATAAGTCGTGTCCTGTCGATGTCTATCAAAAACTGGCCATAACTTTGGGTTTGAGTTTTGATCCTTCAAATCATTCCTTGATGCTATGCTATCTTTTAGTCCAAGAAGATGCTACCATAATGAATAACCAATATTCTTGAATATATGCGTAAGATCGAGAAGATGACATACTTTTAACTATTTCCAATACTCCAAAGAAGATGACATACTTTTAACTATTTCCAATACTTTTAACTATTAACTTTTAATAAGATATACCAATCCATAGGCGTCATAGGTTTTGGACACTGACCTGTTTCAAGCTTTCCATTAAAATGTATCGCTTCTCTTTTAGATCTTAATGAATGATCATCAGGCAAGAATCATCGATGTTGAAGATAAATATTTTTGTTGAGATTCTTACTATAGATTGATTTCAACCAATCAACACAATATGGACAAGCTTTACAACCCTTAGTAGATATTCTTGCATCATGAAAACAATAAAAATATAATTATATTAACTCACATTTATTTGTATGCATATTGAATAAAAAAATTACATCAATACCTGAACAAACACTATATCTTGGAAAATCATGAATAGTCCAAGCCACAATACCACGAACTGTAATATATCTTTCATTGATGCTTTTCAATACATCAATGACATTAATACCTCTCCATAACTCTTGGAGATCGTCAATGAGAGGAGCAAGATATATATTCATATCTTTAACTTGTCTTTTTCCTGGGATTAAAAGTGAAAGCAATTAATGTTCCTTTTTAATGCTAAGATATGGCGGAAGATTGTAGTTTATGACTACCACTATCATGAGGAATTCTGATTATTCCATCAGTACTTTTATGATCATGTCCCCATGTCAAAAGCTTTATTAATTCGGGGCTTTGAAACATATGTCTAATCCATGGAGCCAATGGAAAATTTCTCAATAGCTTTTTTGGGATTTTACATTCTACATCCTTATATTGAGGAGATTGACATTTTGGACATGTCAAAGATTCTGCATATTCACCTCTATATAAAATACAATCGTTAGGACATGCATGTATACATTGATAACCTATACCAAGATTGTTGATTATCTTCTTCATTTCATCATGTGAGGTAAGAAGAATATTCTGACTTGGTAAAAACTTTTTGGATGATAACCTATAAGTTCATGAAAAAAAGACATATTAATAAAATGAATATATATATATATATATATATATATATATATATATATATATATATATATATATATATATATATATATATATATATATATATATATATATATATATATATATATATATGTGTGTGTGTGTGTGTGTGTGTGTGTGTGTGTATGTATATAATTTTATATATGTGTATGCTTATGTATGTGTGTATGTGGATGTGATATATGCATGTGCATGCATATACGTTTATAAGTGTATATGTATGTATATATATGTATGCGTATGTGTATTCATATATGTATGTGTATGTGTGTATATATGTGTATGTATGTATGTATGTATGTATGTGTATGTAAGTATGAATGTGTAGGCATGTATATATATGTATGTATGCATGTGTAGCTGTGTATATTTGATTTCTTTTTTTTTATTTATTTATTGTGGTTTGCAGACTTTCATATCTGGACCACTGAATCATTTGGTTGTCTCCCACTTTATAGTCAATCTATTACCTACCTTGCTAACTAATACTTACATATTTGTTTACAAGGATTAAGTATCAATTAACTATGGAGGTATTAAGTCATTTGGAAAATAAGATAAGCAAATTTCTCTCAACAATTTTGGAACGTGGATGAATAGTTTGAAAGGATGGGTGGACATAAAGTGTTCATTCAATGCAAGTTCTTTTTCTTACCGTAGCTAAGGTAAAAACAAAAACCTGCACTGAATGGACACTTTGTGTCCACCCATCCTTTAAAATGATTTTTCCATACTTCAAAATCTTCGAGGTAAATTTACTTCTCCTATTTTTCAAACGGCTTAATACATCCATAGCAAATTCATGCTTAATATTTGTATGCAAAGTTCATAAAAGAGTTAGCAGCACAGGTATTAGGTCGACTAGAATAGGAGAAGCAGATGTGTCAGGAAGATTCTAAAGGTTAGGCGGACAAAATATCTTCATTTGATACAGGTATGTATAATTTGACTTTACTCTCATAACATTTGTATGTGCGTATATGTGTGTGTATGTTTATATGTGTGTATACATTCATGTATAGATATGTGTATGTCTCTATATGCATGAATTTATATGTATATATTTATGCATGTATATATATAAATAGATAGAAAAATAAAATTTATACCTCAATAGTGTTGAAATAGATACATTACTCCATCCAAAACAATTTTGAAGATTGAGAATAAGTAAGCTCGCACTTGTCGTGTCAAACGACTTCCTTCATATACATGCTTTAGACATTCCTCTCGAAGATATTTCTCATTTTTTGAAATATCAATGCTCTCACTGTCATTTTGATACTAGTCCTCAATAAAATCTGCCATGCCATCATCTTCCTCATTCTCGCACAAATCTTGTACTTTATCTTCTTTTGAATACAGGTCTTTCAACCTTGCATATTCCACAGGATCACTTTTGTGTAGCCTCCTCATAGAAAGAAGCTTCTGATAAATTAGGTCTTACTAACAATTGTGAATGGTGTGGAGGAATATCATCAACATCATATGTTGGAATCTACACATATGAAAAAAAATTATTGATATTCCATAAATTAATAAAAATTAAACTTTAAACATAAAATTAAATATATAAGTTATTAAATATGGATAGAAAATTTCCATTCTCTATCTAGCTAAAAGGTTCTCTTGGAGGTCTACACCATTCATAATTCACTAATAATTAATCACCCGCATGTAATGTAGTAATAACATTGACAACTATGTATCTTGATACATCTCTACTCATGTATGGTGATTCATGACTATTTTCATGCTCCTCAAATGTGCAATCAGTCCTTGAACTATTATGTAACCCTCGACTACTATTTATTAAACCTGCTATATTTCCATGCATGTAAATTCTTTCATCAATATATAATCTTTCATTTTCTGCATGTGAAATCCTTCTACTAGTAAGGGATGTTGCATTCAAGCATATTCCATAAGTACTCATGCTTTGAACATAACGTGCAAGTCGATGCCAATCGCCCCATCCATATATAGAACCACAAAATGACATAAGAGTGACTTCAGAGTACGGCGGCACATACAAATCCTCTATAATAAAGAGGCCACGACCAACATTAGTAATAGTGGATGGAGCTATCATATAGCGATTACCCCAAAAGTTAAAAACCTCTCCATCTAAAGGAAGTGGTCCTCTATTCCATCCTCCATATCTTCTTCTATCATATGTTTGTGCTAGAGAACGATCACAATCTCACAATGGATAATCTCCAATCGTTTCAGTCTCTAAACCAAGAGGTAGAGGATTTCTAGAAACCTCTCCTTGTAATTGATGAACAACAATTCCATGACATATACGAGGTATATTAACATTATGAGTATGAGAATTACTATCATCATCATAATCATCAAGCAAGTATTCCTGTATATCAACAGTAATTTGATTTTGTATATGGTTTTTAAATAAAATAATGACATTAATTTATAGAAAAAATACATAGCCAAGCATTATCACATTGACCAGGTGGTGGTGCACACTCAAAAGTACCATAATCTACCTCATGTTCAATACATTCCAATCGTGGTCTTCGATACGTACCATAGCAAGAGTTACACGAACATATAATATGCTCTTGATAGTAAAATTTCTCATAATTCCTATCGGAGGACACATGTGAAGTTGTTGCATGGGTAGAAGGTGGTGGAGTGCCCTCTGATTGATCAGAATCTGATTATAACAAGAAACAAAAAAATATATCAGTTATGTATCTATCAAATATATTTAAAATTAAAAGTTTGATATACTTACAGTATATAGTTCTTGCACGATTAGGAGATGGTGGTGGAGTTCCATCTGATTGATCGGAATCTACAAATAATGGTATTTGATATTAAAAATCTGATTATTTACATACATAAACATTCACATATACATATTTAGACATACACACATATTCACACATACACATTTACACATACACACATATTCACATATACACAAATACACATTATTATGGGATAAATGCATGTATTTCGTATGAGTGAGTGTATATGCATGCATGTGTATGTGTGTATGTATATATGTGGATATGTATATGTGTGTTTGTGTTATATGTATGTATATGTGTATATGTATGCATATATGTATGTGTATATGTGTGTGTATATGTATTGTTGATGTATGAAACATCACAAGAAATGAATTAATGTGACACTAGAACACCTCTATGGTCACCATTAACTCATTGCCACTCCAAACTTTGAGAAATGATAGCCTAAAGTGAAAACTTTGCTTCTACAGAAATTCCTAGTCACCGAAATGACATACCTTCAGTATTTTGCTAATTTCTCCTACCTCAAGTATTATTTCTCCATGAAACTTTATAAGCTGAAACTAGAAGAGTAGATCTTTCCAACAAGCTATCATATGCATCAAACGGATCTCTAGAACTCAAGTTATGGCTCTCACAAGATGACCCTGTATGACCTTCCAAAATTGGAAATCTTTCCTGTTATAGTAAGAGCGCCTGTTTAAAATTAGAATTCGATGCCTAGCATCGACTTGCAACGAGAATTCGATGCCGGGCATCGATTTGGAGTGTTTTTGGTCACTTTTTAGCAGGGATTCGATGCCGGGCATCGACTTCCCGCATAAAACCTTGATCTTTTGGACACCAAAACTATAGGTGATTTCATGCACACTTAGTATATGACTTATCAACTGGAATTCGATGCCAGGCATCGAGTTGCTCCAACAACATCATGTTTTTCAAACACTTCAGTACTGAATGAAAAATATAAATGAAAATATGACTTATCAATAGAGATTCGATGCCAGGCATCGAGTTGCTTGGAAAACTTCAACCTTTCAAATCATTACACAGAAGACAAACACTGGAGATGGAGGAAGAAGACTTATACACAGAACTTTAACTAGTTCTTGTCATAACTATGGAAAACTCAGAAGCTTACAAGTGCTTTCTCGCTCAGAGAAGCCCGACTATACTCAATCATACAAAAATGAGTTCTTCTCACTTTCTCATTGTCTTCCTTCTTGAACTAACTTTACAAGTATGATACACTTGTGAATTTGTCCCTTCACATAGGCATGGGGTTTTCTTCCTAAGATTTGACCTTCAAATATATGTCTAATTAGTGATTGTTTCTCCAACAGCTCCCCCTCAATCACTAATTGACATTCCCTGTTTCTTCATATCTTCTTCTTTTCTTTTACTCCTGCCATGCTTTTGAATCTGTTGGTCTTCACACCATCCAAGCTCTTTGTCATTATGTCTGCTATCTGATCTTTAGTAGAAATGTACTCCACTTCAATCTCCTTCTCCATTACCTTTTCTCTGAGAAAATGATAATGTATCTCTATGTGCTTTGTCCTTGCATGAAAAACTGGATTTGCTGCAAGATAAAGTGAACTCATATTATCTCCATGTATTGTAGGTGTATCTTGATCAATGCCCAAGCTTTTGAACAATGTCTGCATCCATATGACCTCCTTAGCTGCTTCCACAAGTCCTTTGTACTCAGCTTCAGTTGATGATAATGCTACTGTATGTTGTTTCTTTGAACACCAACTTACAAGCTTATCACCAATGTATATCATGTAACCATGAGTTGATCTTCTGTCATCCTGGTTACCTGCCCAATCTGAATCACTATAGGCTCTCAACTTCAAATCTGATGTAAAAGGATAATATAATCCTTCCTTTATAGTTCCTTTGATATATCTGAGAACTCTTTGACCTGCAATCCAATGTGGGCCCTTTGGACAATGCATGAATTGTGACAAAACTCCCACTGCATAACTAAGATCAGGTCTTGTTAGTGTAGCATAAATCAAACTACCCACAAGAGATTGATACTTTCTCATATCTTTGTAGTCTGCACCATCATATTTACTAAGCTTGTGATTAACTTCAAGTGGAGTTGAAGCTTCTCTGCAATTTTCCATATCAAACTTCTTCAATAGATTTAGAAGATACCTTTCTTGTGATACATATATGCCATGATCTGTATAAGTGACTTCCATTCCAAGAAAGTATGATAACTTTCCTAGATCACTGATCTTGAATTCTTTTTCAAGTAATCTCTTTACCTCCTTGATTCCTTCATCTGAAGTACCTGTGATTATAATGTCATCTACATAAATACAAATGTAGATTGTACCTTCCTCTATTCTTTTGATAAGTAGACTTGGGTCTGCTTTTGAACTTTGATATCCAAGATCATTGAGATACTTCACCAGTCTATAGTTCCAAGCTCTTGGAGCTTGCTTCAATCCATACAATGCTCTTCTCAACCTGCAAACAAAATTTGGATACCTGGAATCTATAAACCCTTGAGGTTGTTCCATGTATACCTCATCTGATATGTATCCATTCAAGAATGCATTTTTTATATCCAATTGACTTAGGGTCCATCCTTTTGAAGCTGCAATAGCAATGATTGTCCTTATAGTTGACATCTTAGCTACGGGACTGAATGTCTCATCATAATCTATGCCATAGGTCTGGGCATAGCCTTTCACCACCAATCTAGCTTTGTATCTGGCTATACTTCCATCTGCAAGCTTCTTCACTTTATAAACCCATTTATTTCCAATTACTTTCTTACCATTTCGTTTAGGAACAAGTTCCCATGTCTTGTTCTCCTCCAGTGCATTGAACTCTTCCTTCATTGCTTCTTCCCATTGCTTCTTACCTTTAGCTTCATCATAGTTCTGAGGTTCTTCATCATCTTTGACCATATATGCATAGTTCTTCTGAGTTATGTAAGAAGTATCATAAGAATACCTTTCTGGTTGTCTTCTAGTCCTGCTTGACCTTCTTGGTTCACATTCTTCATATGTGTGTGGATACACCTCTTCATCAAATATAGGAGCTTCTTCATTTCTTCTTGTTAATCCACTTGTGGATGTACTTGCTTGCATATAGTCTTCATCTCTATTTACCTGCACAATTGATTTTCCTTTCTCACATCTTCTTACCTCTTCTTCAAATTCTTCAGCTGTATGACTTTGATCTGCATACCAACTTTTCTGTTCATCAAATGTAACATCTCTAGAAACAAGAAATTGTTTGGTTAAAGGATTCCACAACCTGTAACCCATCTGCTTTTCATCATAACCAATGAACACATATTTTTCTGCCTTTGGTTCAAGTTTATGCCTAAGTTGTGATGGCACATAAGCATATGCAATTGATCCAAACACTCTACAATGATCTAGTGTTGGTTTCTTACCCCACCAAGCTTCATATGGAGTCATACCATTGAGAGCTGCACATGGTAATCTATTCACAAGATATGTAGCTGTATTTACAGCTTCAGCCCAAAGATAATTTGGACAATTCTTCTCCTTCAACATAGCTCTAGCAAACTCAACCAAAGTCCTGTTCCTTCTTTCTGCTACACCATTTTGTTGTGGTGTATACCTGCAAGTTATTTCTCTCTTAATACCTGCATTCCAAAGATAATCATTGAACTCTTGGGAGAAGTATTCTCCCCCTCCATCAGACCTCAGTCTTTTAAGCTTTTGACATGTTACTCTCTCTGCATATGCATGAAAATGCTTGAAGGCTCCAAACACTTCTGATCTTTCCTTCAAAACATATAATGTTATCCATCTTGTAGCATCATCAATGAAAAGAACATAGTTGTGCCACTGATAGATCCTTCTTTTGTTGGTCCCCATACATCTGTATGAATGAGCTCTAGTAATCCATCATGTTTGAATCCTTTCTTCTGAAATGGTAACCTGTGTGCTTTACCCATTTGACATGCTTCACATTTATAAACCATATGTTGACTTTGCACATTTGGTAATCCTAGTACAGACTGATTAGCAACCATAGCTTTAATTCCTCTTTCATTGAAATGACCTAATCTCTTATGCCAGAGATCAAGTTCTGTAATCACTCCTTCACCATGTGTGAGCAAAGCTTGACCAATGTTCCCTTCTACTCTTAAAGTAAAGAGTCTACCTTCTTTCTTACCAGAGACAATCTGATTATATCCATTCTCTGGATCTTCCACAAATACTCCTTCATTTGTAAACCTGACTTGAAAACCTTTTTCAACTATCTGTCCCACACTAATCAAGTTTTTAGGTATTGTAGGAACATACAAAACATTGGTTAGCAAATTTGCTCCACTCTTGCATTTCACTTTTCCAATTGAATGTACACTATGTCTTGTATTATCACCAGTTTGAACTGTGTGACTCGAAATACCTTTTTCCAATTCTGACATCAATTCTATGTTTCCTGACAAATGATTAGAACATCCAGAGTCAATGTAAAATACCTTTAGATCTTCTTTATCTGATGTGTTGATTGAGTTCATCATCAATGATGTATGACTTTCATTCTGTGTGTCATTTGCATAGTTGTAGTAGGTGGTGTTGTAGGATTGATTTTGTCCCCAACTTCTTCCTCCACCTCTACCATAGCCTCCTCTTTGACTTTGTCTACCTCTTTGAAAATTACTTTGATATCTTCCACCTCGACCTCTGCTATTGTTGTTTTGATTCTGGTTTGATCCTTGTTGATTGTGCCAACAGTCATGAGCCAAATGATTACTCAATCCATAGATCAAGCAAGCCTTTTTGTTGTTATTTTGATTACCTCTTCCTCTTCCAAAACCTCTTGCTCTTCCTCTGCCAGTGCCTTTACCTCTTGCATAATAAGCTTGAGAACTAGACTCCTCTTCATCCTTTGCTTTACCTTTATCTCCTTTCTTCTTGTTCTTCATGTACATTGCAGAACTTTGTCCTTTATCTCCATCTCCCTTCAAGTCTTGCTCATATGTGAGCATGAAACCAAGCAACTGGTTCAAATCTGGAACATAATGATTTAATGAAAGTTCTGTTGATAAGACAAAAGGTTTCCACCTTTCATCCCCTCTCAAACCTGCAAGTAATTGAGCAATCAATCTGTGATCTTCAACATCTTCATCTATGGATCCAAGACTATCTGCTAGATCCTTCATCTTAGTGACATAATCACTAATGGTTTGACTTGGCTTCTTCTTGAATGTTGTAAACTCTGACCATAGACTTGCTTTCCGTGCTTTAGTAGTACTTTGGAAATGATACTCCAATGCATTCCATATATCTTCATATGATTCCAATCCTCTGATGTGTGGTAGCAAATGATCAGAGATTGTATTGTAAATGTAAGCTTTTGCACTTGCATCCTTCTTCTGCCAATGCTTTAAAGCATCTAGTTCTTCTTTCTTTGGTCGGCTTTCATCTTCGAATACTTGCTTCTCTTCTTCACCTGTAACATATATCATGAGATCCTTACTCATAAGTAAGGCTTCCATTCTCATTACCCATGCGGGGTAATTATCTCTGTCCAGTTTGTCAATGGAGATATGATCTGCCATAGTTCTTTTCTTCTGCTGCAACCTGTGAGCTTAAAGGATAAAGGATAATACCTTTTGAAGTTCTTTGTGTATGAGGATACTTTTGAAGTAACCTTTTGATGCCTTGTGTCTTCAAATGCTTCACCTTTCAAACTTTAATGGAAAACTTTACAAAACTTCTCGTACCTTTGTCGTCTTCTGCTCTCGAGAATCTTTCTGCTCTGATACCACTTGTTGATGTATGAAACATCACAAGAAATGAATTAATGTGACACTAGAACACCTCTATGGTCACCATTAACTCATTGCCACTCCAAACTTTGAGAAATGATAGCCTAAAGTGAAAACTTTGCTTCTACAGAAATTCCTAGTCACCGAAATGACATACCTTCAGTATTTTGCTAATTTCTCCTACCTCAAGTATTATTTCTCCATGAAACATTATAGGCTGAAACTAAAAGAGTAGAGCTTTCCAACAAGCTATCATATGCATCAAACGGATCTCTAGAACTCAAGTTATGGCTCTCACAAGATGACCCTGTATGACCTTAGAAAATTGGAAATCTTTCCTGTTATAGTAAGAGCGCCTGTTTAAAATTAGAATTCGATGCCTAGCATCGACTTGCAACGAGAATTCGATGCCGGGCATCGACTTGGAGTGTTTTTGGTCACTTTTCAGCAGGGATTCGATGTCGGGCATCGACTTCCCGCATAAAACCTTGATCTTTTGGACACCAAAACTATAGGTGATTTCATGCACACTTAGTATATGACTTATCAACTGGAATTCGATGCCAGGCATCGAGTTGCTCCAACAACATCATGTTTTTCAAACACTTCAGTACTGAATGAAAAATATAAATGAAAATATGACTTATCAGTAGAGATTCGATGCCAGACATCGAGTTGCTTGGAAAACTTCAACCTTTTGACAGTCCACAGAGTGCATGTATTTATAGGACTTTTGATTACGTCGAAAATAGTGGTTACATGAGGGCGGCTTCAAAAAGCAGGCGTGAAACTAAAAGTTGGTAACTTTTACAGAAAGCCATTGCTTTTAATAACAGAAACTGCGGTCTACAACGACCATTATTCTAACCATTACTTTTCTAACAATAGAACCTTCTATGCAGGTTTATTTACAAAATAAATAATAATTATTCGGATTATTGATGTCCGCCCTTTCACGCCTTGCACGCTCCTCACGAACCTTCAGCTGCTATATCAAAAACATCAAAAACATATTAATATATTAATAATTTAACATTTTAACAATGCCTTGTTCAATAATACACAACATGCCTCTCAGTTGACAAGCAACTGACCTCAGTTGATAAAATAATTCAACACTCTAACAATTATAATGCAGTGTTCAACATATTCCATATTACTGTTTTAATCCAACAATGCATTGGCCAACATATTTCATGTTACAATCCAACAATGCATTGGCTATTCGATATTTCAATCCAACAATGCATTGGCCAACATATTTCATGTTACAACCCAACAATGCATTGGCTATTCGATATTTCAATCCAACAATGCATTGGCTATTCAATATTTCAATCCAACAATGCATTGTTCAACATATTCCATAAGGTATAACATGCCCCTCAGTTGAACAAACAACTCACCTCAGTTGATAAAATAATAAACATGGATGGCCAGTCACATGTTTCATCACTGAATAAAGAAAATAGGCATGTGCCATGTAAAAATACATGCATGGAAATGTTCATGGAGCTGTTACATTAATGTGTTTGTGTATGATATGCAGAAATTAAGTGGTCATAATGAGGTGTTAATTGTGTTTTATGTATCCATTGACATTCTTCAATAGAGTGATTTTTGTACTTAACCAAATATCGATGATATTGAGTACCAGTGCGTGTAGTAGTGACATCATAATCAATAATTTTCTCAGGGACTAAGATTTCCGATTGTTCTTCAATTAAAGGAGGGTCATCAAGAAGTGGAGCAAGTGGTAAAGTTCCTTTAAATGGTTTAAGTAAACTAGTATGAAAAGAATTATGAATGGTCCAATGGGATGGAATATCTAATCGAAATGAATTATCATTAATTTTTTCGAGAATGCGAAACGGTCCATAATAGCGTGGTGCAAGTTTAATTTTAGGATGCTGCAAAATATTTTTGAGACGTCTTTTAATTATTCGCAACCATACAAAATCATTTTCCCTGAATTCTTTGGCTACTCGTTTAGTATTGATATTACGTGTATAGCGCTCTTGACTTTTCCTAATGTGCTTGTGAACATCATGAAGCATAGAAACGTGATCTTGAGCAATAGAGTCAGCCATCAGAATGTCGGTTTGGGTGAGGGACATGGGAGTGGGAAGCTTTTTACCAAAAACAATTTCAAAAGGTGCACGACCAGTAGTGGTGTGTGCAGTGTTATTGTAAGCAAATTGAAGCAATGGCAACTTGTCATCCCAGTTATTAGGATTATCTAATGAATAACAACGCAATAAATCAAGAATAGTACTATTTGTAGCCTCACTCTGTCCATTACTTTCAGGATGAAATGCAGAGCTAAAATCTATTTTAGAACCAAAATGTTGAAATAAGGCAACCCAAAAATGATTACAAAACCTAACATCACGATCAGATAACATTACTTTAGGAAATCCATGATGTGGAAAAATGCATTTAATGAATAATTTTGCAGCTTGAGGTGCAGTTAAAGTTTTTCTACATGGAATGAAATATGCATATTTACTAAACCTATCAACTATTGTCCAAATCATATTATTATGTGATGAAGTGATAGGAAGACCTGTGATAAAATCCATAGAGATTTGTTCCCATGGTTCATTTGGAATAGGAAGTGGCATTAATAATCCAAATGGTTTACCATGATGACGTTTGATACGCTGACATACAATGCATTGAGAAACATAATGTGCAATGTCTTTTTCCATGTGTGGCCAAACGAAGAAATCTTTGCAAGCAGAAATGGTGCTTTGTATGCCTCTATGACCCATGTAAGATGGTTCATGCATTTCTTTAATGACAAAATCTTTAAAAGCTTGGGTTATGCACAATCTATATTGAAAATAGAGAAAACCATTATGAAATGTATAATGTTCATCAGATAAAGATGCAGCATTATTGAAGTCATGCCATGCACGTGAAAAATACAAATCAGATGCATAAGTGGAAACCATGTCTTGAAAAGAATGAATTTGAATGGCAGAAATATTATTCAAAACAACGGAATTCGAAGGAAAACGGCTAAGAGCATCAGCTATGACATTAGCTTTACCTGGCTGATATTGTATCATGGGTTGGAAATTTTGAATGAATGATGCCCATTTAAGATGCCTATCAGAGATTAAGGGCTGACTTAATAAATGCTTAATAGCCTGTTGATCGGTTTTGATTAATACTTCAGAGCCCATAAGATAGTGTTTCCAAATTCGCAAAGCATGCACAACTGCTAACAATTCTTTATCATACGTACTATAATTCTGTTCTGAGGGTTTAAGCTTTCTACTCTCAAATGCAATGGGATGGTCATTTTGCATCAGAACAGCACCTATTCCTGAACCGCTAGCATCAGTAACAACATGAAAGGGTTGTGAGAAATCAGGTAATTGTAAAACAGGTGCATGTGAAAGTGCATGTTTAAGTTTGTCAAAGGACTGTTGTTGGGTAATTCCCCATGCAAATTTTATTTTCTTTTTCAACAACAAAGTAAGAGGCAATGCTAAATAAGAAAAATTTCGAACAAACTTCCTATAGAAACTAGCCAACCCAAGAAAAGAACGAACATCATTGACTGATTGTGGTGTTGGCCATTCTACTATAACTCTAATCTTTTTCGGATCCACATGCACACCTTCACTTGAAATAATATGTCCTAAATATTCTAGCTTACATTGAAAGAAGTAACTCTTTTCAGGATTAGCATATAATGTGTTCTCTCGTAACAAATGAAAAACTATTTCAAGATGCTTTTCATGTTCACTATCATTCTTACTGTAAACAAGTATGTCATCAAAGAATACAAGAACAAAAGCTTGGTAATCAAGAAAAATATTGTTCATCATTCACGCAAATGTAGCAGGGGCATTAGTAAGTCCAAAGGGCATTACCATAAATTCATAATGGCCATTTTGAGTTCTAAATGCAGTCTTAAAAATATCACTTTGTGTCATACGAATCTGATGGTAACCCGATTTAAGATCAATTTTACTAAAGACACGAGCTCCTCGTAACTTATCTAAGAGATCATCTATTCGAGGAGTAGGATATCTATTCTTGATCGTGATCTTGTTAAGGGCTCTATAATCAATGCACATTCGATAAGTTTTATTCTTCTTCGCTACTAAGAGAACTGGTGCTCCAAATGGGGAAGAACTAGGCCTTATAAGTCCTTTTCGTAGTAGGTCTTTTACTTGATTTTCTATTTCCTTTTGATGTAGTGGGCCATGTCTATAAGGTGCTTTATGAGGAGGAGAACTACCAGGGACTAAGTCTATGCTATGGTCAAAGGATCCTCGAGATGGGGGTAGTTCAGAGGGATATTCAGGCATAAAACAATCCTTATAAGTACTCATGAAAAGTTTATATGCATGTGAAAGTGTATGAGTATAATCATTGATGACATTGACAAAAACAATGCATGAGTTGAATCCTTTCCTAAATGCACGCTTTACTTGAGTGTGACTAATCAATGGAAATGGCTGGAAATCATGCTGTGCAGACAAAGTAATGATTTGACCTTTGAAAACAAACTTAAAGGTATGAGTATGGTAGTCAATACGTGGGTTATAATGGTGACGAAAAGGCATACCTAGTATAACATCATAAGATTGCAAAGGTGCAATTAAAAATGTTCGTGAATCAACATAAGGGCCTATGCTAATCGTAACATCTTGCACTTCTCGTGTTACATTATAACGACTACCTTGAAATGCAGCTTTCACTTTATACAAAGAAGGAAACGTTTGTAATTTAAGTTCTTGTACTAATAAATGTGAAATGAAGTCATGTGAACTACCATCGTCATGTAGAATTTTAACTAGTTTGTTATTTATTGTACCCTGCATGCAAAGAAGAGAGTGTAGAGAGATATCGTTACCCAAGGTACTTAAATCCTTCTCCAGTGATTCCTCTGTCCAAACAGGAGGAATTTCTTCATTATAGACCTCCATGTTATGCAATCGAGCTGTAGCCGGTTTCATATGAAGAGGTTGCAATCTGCACCTTATTTTTGTATGTCCAGGTTTACCATAATTCCAGCAAGTGATTCGTGGTCGCTTCTGTTGGGCATTCACTACTGAAGTTTGAAGGGTAGGTGGTTTGGTTGGTTGGAGAGATGAAGCAACGGGTGAAGTTGAGTAATTGGATTGTAGAGGTCGAGGAAAACTAGGGTAAGATGGGGCATTAAAATTACGCTTCATAAGAAATGAAGGTTTAACAGGAAATGGTCGTGGATGTGGTTGTTGTAGACGGAGTGACTTGGTTATGGACTGGAATTCTTTTTCTGCATCATAAGCAAAAGATATAGCCTCGTTGAGGGTTGTAGGTCGTAGGGTGTGAAGCTTAGCTTGGATACCCACTTCCAAACCATCTTCGTATTTCTGCTGCAAGATATCCTTTGATACATCTTCAAGCATTCATACAAATAGTAAATTTTGCCAGAACCGCTCTGTGTAGGTAGTAACCGTATCACCCTCCTTCCATGTAAGGGTCGTCCATGCACGTCGAACATGCAAATGGTATTGAGGAGGAAGAAATGAATCCTTCACGTTTTCTTGAAAAGCCTTCCAAGTTGTTGGACGCTCCGTACTGTGTCGCAGGACATTCCACCAGAGTTGAGCTTTACCTACTAAATAGTTAGTGGCAAATTTAACTTTTTCACTTTCAGCATACATTTCATCGGTATAAAAATCATCAAACTGCGACAACCAAGAAAGTACTAAAGGCCCATCCTTTCGGCCATCAAATCGTAGAAACTGGTAGTTTCTATTACCAATCTTTGAATGAGTAACATCAGATTGGGCAGACACAATAGCTTTTACTACTCTCGTAAGGTTGTCTTCCTCAGCTTGCATCCTTTGGAGGATTTCTTCACGTTGTCGGATCTCGTTCTGAGCTCCTTGAAGCTCATGCCACAAGAGCTCTAGTTGTTGTTCAAGTGTTGCCGCATGTAGAGGTGAATTACTGTAATCCTCCATGGTGCTCTTGGACCCTTACTCTCAACCTTGGTGTATTGAACCTTCTTGTTTGCAACCTTGGTGTCTCGATCCCGTGTTCTCAACCTTGCTTGGTATCTTGAACACTCAATCAAGTGCCACCCAAGGATTTTGAAGGAGTTCACACTTCCAAGCTAGCTCATTGGAAAGTTCGTTCTGAGAGCTTTCCAACGGTATATTACACGCCTCAATCCGACCTACGGATTGAGAGATACACTTGATTCTTTGTTGGGTCCATCCTTGAAATCGTCGCGAGCGCCTTCCATAAATAAGAAAGAGAGAGAACTTGAGTACAACTCCAAGAGATGGTGGAGTGGTCAAAGTACTTCCCTTGAAAGTAGGAGGTTGTGGGTTCAAATCCTCCTACCTTAGGGACTCTAAACCTCTCTATTACCACTCAAAAATCAAAATTGTCTCGCGCGTAGCCAACGGTCGCCAAGGGAGCCTTGGGTGCCAATGTTGCCAATGTATTGCCTAAGTTATTGCCTAAGTTCTTAGTCGACGCCTTGGAGTAAGCCGAAGGAGAAGACGTAGGTGAAAACGTAGGTTCTAGATCAGAATCAGAATCAGAATCAGAAACCGAAACCGAAACCGAAACCGGAGATGGAGATGGAGATGGAATCAGAAACAGAAACCGAAACAGAAACCGAAACCGAAGACGGAGATGGAGATGGAGATGGAGATGGAATTCAGAATTGCGAACAGAGAACAGAACCCTCTGTATTGACGCGTGCAGAGCTCTGATACCACTGTTGTCAGGAACTTGCTCACGCTCAAACAGAGGTTACGAACGCAGAAAAACACACCCAAGAATAAATGCAACAAGAGACGAGAAAGTACGCAGATTGGGTGCAATCTCCCCCCATGCACTCTGTTTCGACAGTCCACAGAGTGCATGTATTTATAGGACTTTTGATTACGTCGAAAATAGTGGTTACATGAGGGCGGCTTCGAAAAGAAGGCGTGAAACTAAAAGTTGGTAACTTTTACAGAAATCCATTGCTTTTAATAACAGAAATTGCGGTCTACAACGACCATTATTCTAACCATTACTTTTCTAACAATAGAACCTTCTACGCAGGTTTATTTACAAAATAAATAATAATTATTCGGATTATTGATGTCCGCCCTTTCACGCCTTGCACGCTCCTCACGAACCTTCAGCTGCTATATCAAAAACATCAAAAACATATTAATATATTAATAATTTAACATTTTAACAATGCCTTGTTCAATAATATACAACAGTATGTGTGTGTATGTGTAAGTGTATGTGCACATGTATGTGTGTGTATATATGTGTGTGTATGTGCATGTGTCTGTGTATATGTGTGAATGTCCATCTTCATGATGTATAAATGTATATGTGCATATCAATAGTGTGAGTATGCTAAATAATGAAAATAACACAATTCAAATTATATACAAAGAATGAAAATTGTACTTACAATAGTTAGCCATATTTTTTGCTTGGTTAGCTTATTGAATAACCTGCAATAAAGAGAGAGAGAGAGAGAGAGAGAAGAAGAAGAGAGAGAGAGAGATAATTCAAAGAGAGAAAGAGGCAGAAAGAGAGAAACAAAGACAGAGAGAGACAATAAGATAGAGATTAGACAAAACAACAATTCTACAAGCAATTGTTTCAGCTCGTAAGCACAGTGCAATTGCGAATGTTGGAGAGCATGATCGATCAGATGCATGAAGATGCCGATTGAAGAGCCTCCAACATTTTAATTTTTTTCGTCAAAAACCTATCGTGTAAGCAATGCTAAGGTGTCGTAAAGGCCCGTATAATTAGCATCGCATAAGCGAGGTTAATTACCGTCGCTTTTTTAAATCATCACTTTAGCAACACTCAATGTGAGCGTCGCATATCCCCTCGCACCGCATGTCGATAAAAACATCGTATTTCTCGTCGTTTAATTGACGTTTTGCGCTTGACGCTTCTTGCGATGCTTTATGTAATTTTATAGCGACAAAATTGTGTTGCGTTAATCATCGCTATGCTCCCGTATTCCTTGTAGTGAAAGAAGCACATCGAGATCCAATACCATTTCATCCACGAGAAGCTCATCACTCACGAGATATACTCTGGAGCAGTATACCTCTCAAGAGAACCTGGCGGACATGTTCATGAAGGCTCTACATCCAGTCCTGCTTCAATGCTTGGTGGACCCTTACAACATTCAGTCACTCCAAAATGGAGCTACAGAGGGGGTGTTGACGACATGATTGCTCCTACATCATCTCCATTTGTATCTGCATAAGTGCATCTCCATTTTGTATCCAGGAGGCACTCCATTTCCAGTTTATTTCCATTTTATATTTTATCTCTTTTGTATTTGGGTACCTTGCCATTTGCTTCTAGCATTGTATTCATTCTCCTTTGAGGGGAATTATCCCACATGAGATGTTCTTTGGAGAGCCCCTCCAAAATCTATATAAGGAGGGTCTCTCCTCCCATTTATACTTGGTTAGAAGCTTGAGGATCCTACTCCATGCTCTTGGCAAGCTCATTTCTAATCCATGTGAGTTTACCCATTTGTTGGTCTACTCACTTTGAATCTCTCACACTCTTTCTTTTGTGAGTACACTCTTCTTTTCATTTTGCTTCCATGCATGTACTCTCTACAAACTACACATGTTGAGTCATTCAAAAATTATGCATAATTTATGAGCCTATATAGGCCACATCATATAATGCTAGAAGCAATAATGACCTCACCATTTGACAAATCATGAACTGTATATGTGACATCAATAAATTTCACAACCAAGCTAATCTTGTCTAATGCTAAAACTGATAATAGATTTTTCTTGATCCTTGGCACAAATAAAGCATCTGACAATGTAAAAGAACTACCATTAGCAGTAGTCAGAATGACCTTAATGACTCCCGTGATAGGATAAGAGGAGTTGTTGGTGCATGTGATAGTATTCCCTATAGGGCCAAGCTCAAATGAAGTGAAGAAAATACATTGCAAGGTAATATGTTTGGTTGCTCCACTATCAAAGTACTAAATATATGAGTATACTATAGACATACACTACTCATGAGAAGATGGGTCATAACTGCAAATAGTAGTAAACGTCCACTCTTCATTTTGCACAAGATTAGTAGACTCTATTTTAGGTGTAGAGGCCTCTACAACAACCATTCTAGCCCCTTTCTTCTTTGCCTCTTTTGCAGTCATTTCTCGACAACTCTTTATGACATGATCATTTCCTTTATAGTATTTGCAAAATAGTTTCTACTTTTCTCCTTTCTTCTTGTGTTTGTCATCCTTCGTTGATTGTGCAGAATTAGTAGATTTTTGCTCACTAGTAGATGAGCTCCATTTACCTTTGCCCTTCTGACTAGCTAGGAAAGCTTGATCTTCAGCATGCATAATGGACATGTTCTGCCTCGACTGATCTTCTTGCAACAAAATAGAGACTAACTCCTCAAATGTTAAGGCATTTGGATTACCTTTCATCATCAATCGAAGAGTAGAAGAGAAACTCTGATATGAATTTGGAAGACTATTCAGAACAGTTTGCACAAGTGAACTGTTTGGTAAGATTTCATTAGCAGAAATCATCTGCTCCTTCAAGTCTTTGCTCTTTCTCAAAAAAGTGTCCATGGAAACTCCTTCATTCATGTGCTCACTCTCTAACTATTTTCAGAGGTAAGCAACATGAGCCTCATTTCTTGCATGGTATAATGTGGCAAGTGTATCCCAAGCATCCTTAGATGTTTTCCAAGAGCGAATGTGCAAGATAATGGCACATTTGATAGCAAAGCTATCAATGCATGTGCTTGAGCAACTCTGCCATCCCAACAAAGTTTTTTTGCAATTGATGCAGCAAGAACCACAACAAAAATGGGAATTTGAAGATCATCATCTTCAATGTCATCTGCATCACCTTCAATAACTATATTTGCACGTGTAGCAGGTCATTTTTCAACATCCTACATAATATTCCACAGTCCTTTTGCAACCAATACATGACAAATCATATATGCTCATAATGGGTAATTGGTACCATCCAACTTATCCTCAACAACAAACATACAGAGTACACCATTGCTTTCAACCATGACCACTGATTAAAATACATGATGCAAAAAATTGATTATATCTCAAAAGGGCATAATTACCCTGTTGAGTTCTGCTAAACATGTAGTAGACCTCGAGGTGTTTGTACTAGCAAACTGAAACTTGTATACATGTTTGGCACAAAACAATGAAATTGCTTGCACAAGCACTACGATAGTGCATTCGGAGGCCAAAATAGCTCAAATTGCGATTTCGACACATACAAAGGAGCTATTTCGAATTACTATTCGGCTTGAGTATGCTCACCATTTTTCATGCAATTCTGAGACCGATTGTTGGAGTTTGAGGTTTGTAGAAGCACATGAACAACACAAGGAAGAAAAAGAAGCTTGGAGCACAACACACAATACTGAATGTATTACCAAGTGGATGTACAAAGATAAGTAACCCATTAGGGTTATAGGTGTATATACAATCTGAGAGGAAAAACCCTCCTAAAGAGGGAAAAACATGCTCTGGTGCTCGTAAGTGTGTTCATATATATCACTACCGAAATATTCATTAGTGAGTAGAGATGCTATTGGAGGAGGTGCATGATCATGACTAATATCGATAGCAAAGAGAGGTGGAAACCTCACACCTCAGGGGACCCATCATATAAGGAGTGATGGATTGGAGAGATTTAACCATGAATTTTTTAATACTTTTATTTATTTTAATTATATATATAAGCATGATTTGTTTTGTTAGTTTTTCTTTTAAGTTTATGCAACTTGTAGTCTTTGGTCATCGTCCTACACATCCAGAGGAGTAGGATGGGTATGTGCAGGGCCTTATTGAGGTGTTAATTGATTTGCAGGTAGAAGAGGTAGCGGCTCTTCTTACAGAAAACCTTCCACATGCTTAAAACCCTTCAATTTAATATTGGAGATAGATTCAGACAGAAACGTTACCACATCATAAGTAGGATGGGACATGTTACATCTAAGAACAGTCCAGCTTTATCGTGAAGAGGGGACCTATTGATAAAAGACACAAAGTTCTAGAGTTGTTTATAAGGCATAATCATCATCGACCATATCAGTCACTCAGTCCTAATCAACAAGATTATGTAAAATCTTACCTTATCTTTATTTTTAAACGAACTACTTTTTTTGTTAGGATTCATGCCACCATATTGTTTGAATGATTTATCTTCAAAACAGGTTTAATCTGTGGTTAGACTCAATGAAGTGTCTTTATGGCTTTTCTTTTTCCTTTCCCTTCATAGCAAACAAACTTCCATTCACGGAGTGCTTTGTTATCACCCTCTTTCATGCACAGAAGGCATCATCTTTTCCAATGTTAAACAGGACTTCGTCCTAACTATAGTCTTCATATGTCTGTACAATTATGGCAAATTCTTAAAAAGGAACTATTGATATGTCTTCTTAAACTTGCATGCCTACGCTGGCCAACTGGACGATAATTCAGTAAGAAAGATCAACTTGAGATTCCATCAAGCTTCCGTCCTGCATTCGAAGTTCAAAGAACGGAATCAACAAAGAGAAGAAAGCTCTTTCTTTTGGCTCCAATAATAGTACCCAGTTTCGTCCACACATCTTCTGCAAAGTGTAAGTCTGAAATGTAATGAATATAGTCAGAAACCAGTCAGATGCAAAAGATCTTGCTAGTAATGGTAGCTTGTAAGTCAGAAATGTGATGCGCAGGGTCTTAGGTCTTAATGTGATTATGATTATTGACAAAGCCTTCCGATTTCTGATCACAATGTAAGATGTAGAGGTCTTACTGGTAATACAGACTTTTGACCTTGTATGTGAGACCTGGAAGTTCCACATTGTTTTGTCTGTGCTGAAGGTAGAAGTCTCTTCGGGGTGCTCAATAAGATCCCAAAGTCTTTGGCTCATTAGCGAACAACAACTGAGTGTCGAAGATAACAGTACATTATTTTCATGGCGGAGAAACATCGTAGCAGACGTTATCAGGTAATCGAACTGTAGAGAACGATGGAGAGGATGGTTATCGTAAAAGAACTTCTTGGCAGCAGATAGGAACACAGCAACAGCATATATTCATCAAGTTGAAGACAACTTTTACAAAGTGGCAAGGAAGAAGAAAATACAACCTGCAGGTGGAGGAGGTAGAAATCCACAGCAGGTAGAGAAGCTTTCAAAATCGACCTTTCTCTTCACTCGACACTGTAGATAGCAGAAAAAAAGGAATGCGCGAACACGTTGCTAACGCTGCTCGAGGTGCTTTAGTTTCTTTAACGTGAAAAAATCTTGCACCAAAGCACGTGTTCAGAGCAGCACAAATTCATTTTCAGACATAAGAATAGGTTAACCTGAGCTAAAACTGTCCATCAACTATCTTTCTATGTCTGTGTTTCCGCCATCGAACTATTCATCAAGGCCTTTATCGTGAGTCGCCTGCACATAAGGCCAACTCCTCTTGTTCAGTAAAACTAACCATCTTGTAGATTTTGTCCATAAACTCAAGCCTTCAAAGAGGATTTGAATGCATTCCATTATCGCACATCTGCGTGCAGCCAACACCAATGTGAGATGGACGAAGGAAGACACATCACGTTTGCCGCTTAATGTGTTGTCACCCTAACGATAATACAGTGATCGAATGTATCCTCGATGTCAAACTTCTGCAATCAAGCACCTAAGAATCAAACCATTACGTGGTCACTCCTGAGCAGTGTTCGTGTCATAATTGCGTATTATTCGACACACCAATGCAAAGTTATCAAAGCCCCAGGAACGCTGGATAGGAATACACGGGGGAAAGAGAAGAGGGGAGAGGAAATGTAGGATGCAAGGAAAGAGAAACTTTGTGACACTCTTATGGGATCTAGCTTGAGAACAAACCTGAAGTTACAGCTTTGCACTGACATCAATTTAATGAGCTTCTTATCACGATCAAAGAACCTCAAAAAGTCCATGTACCATAGGTGGGTTGGTTAAGCACTAGCCTCTTGAGGCGGAGGTCTTGTATTTAACCCCCCCCTGGATATTTAATGGCTTCGGTTAGTCTGAACCAATTGTGACTTTGTCTGACCGTGCTTTGTGGGATACAAGGGGGGTCCCGTGGGTACTATGCATTCACCTGTAGAATTGTTCTTTCAAAGCTAACGTTCAGGGGACTAGGCACTTGTCGGACCTCTATTTTAAAAGAAAAAACCCCAAAAAGGTCCCGAGGGGCATGGTCTAACGGCAATGCACTTGAACTTCTAGAGAAAGGGCCAAGGTCAAGCCCTGCATGCAGCTTGACGCAACCTATTTCTATGTGGGATAAGGGGTTGATTATTAGTAATAATTTATAAACCTGTAGAGTTTTTCTTTCAAAGTTAAAGCTCGGGGGAGTGGGCACTTGCCGAACCTCCATTCAAAAAATAATAATAAAAATAAAAATAAAAAATAAAATAAAATAAAATAAAAACCCTTGAAAAGGTCCGGAGGGGCATGGTGTAACAGCAATGCACTTGAACTTCTGGAGGAAGGGCCAAGGTCAAGTCTTGCATGCAGCTTGATGCAACCTATTTCTATTTGGGATAAGGGATCGCCATCTGAATTTAAAAATTATAGCAATAGAATTAATAGTAATAATTTATAAATTGAAAAATATGTAAAAATTTTAAAACGAATTGAAAAAAGGTAAAATATTCAGACATTTTGGCTATCGCTAGGGGTACATGTTACATGTAAGAGCAAATACCCTGGGGTACTTTGAGAGAAGTGATAACCAAAGTAAAATGGAAAATATAGTGAATTGAATGTTCATTGCAGGGCCAAAATTATTCAGAGTACATCAACACTAAATATTTGCGTTTTTACCTTCTTCTCTTAGGTTGGAACAAGGCAGAGCTATTCAATCATTGTAAGTCTCTAAACCTTCTTATGGAAAACAAAAAATATCCGAGCTCTAGTCATTTGTGCTTGTGATTTTGTTACTTATCCTCGAGAGCAAGGGAGATTAGAAATTATGGATATGTGAACTAGAAGAAGTGGATTGCTTCACAAATTTCTTGAAGAACACTGATTTGGTTGTTGCCATTGCCGTATTTGATGGATATATGGTCTAAAATGTACAAATAGAAATGGATGCAAATGGACATTTGATGATTGAAACAAGATCTTTTCTCATGCCCCTCACATGGTTGATAACGAACAACCCAAGACTGTTTGGAAATATACCTAAGGATCTAATGCCCAAGCTTAGGTGGAATTGAAGAAAAAGAGTTACAGACAATTTACTGCTTTGTGAATCTCCCTCCTAGACCCTCTTTAAGAGCTTGCACCTTGCTTTCATGGTTCAGTTGTTAGGCACTTCCATAAAAGGGAACTCACAGATCCTGCTCATTATCTAGATGGACAAGGTTCATGGGTGTCGTTCGCTCATGTTAAACACAAATATGATCTTGATTTGTGTAAAAAATTGTCATGGCCACAGCAGATGGATTCATTTCTACACCTTAACTTCCCTTTTAGTGCTCATGCTCATCGAAGGCAGCATGATTGCTGTCTTGGTCTGTGCGTAAATGCAAAAGCTGTTTAGGATGCACCACAAACACAATCTATAAGAATTTGAAGGATAAGGTGGGTTATAGCATTGCATGCAGTGACAGGTGAGGTTTGAGGCAGCTCAATTCATGGTAGGCGGCTAGGAGCTGTAGCATATGAGCCAAGCGAGCACTCCTCAAGAATAAAATTTTCATCCAGAGAGTGGTTTTGGGATGGCATGATAACTAATGCTTTTAATTCAAAGGTTATTCTTATTAATACTTTATTTCTAATTGCTCTGGATGCACTAATTATAATGAAAACATGAAGGTACAAACCAAAGTCTGGAACCACAGCATTTCTATTGTTGAAAGAGTGGTTCCCAAACAATTATAGATTCAAAACTACTTTTGATGTGTATGAGGATCATGAGGCAGCCTTACGGATATTGGACCAAATTGGAATGTTCATCCTTTGGTTCATCTGGCAATCATGAAAGGCATCATCCTTTTAGGAAAGATGATAACTTGCTGATGCACTGCCTCAAAGCTGACATTCTTAGCGGGGGCACATGCACATTTTACCCGGTCAACGGATCACACTTTTCGGGTCATCGACAAAGAGTTGAGAGCACATGGATGATACATATGGTGAACTCCGATGATCAGAATTAGGGGCACACGCACTGACAGCTGAGAAGAAAAGCAAGCTAAGAGGTGCTTGCATGAGCAATTTCATTCTTTTTTATATATTGGGTGACCCAACGCAAAAAAGAGAGGGGTTATGGTCCGTTCGGGTCACCTTGTCTTTCACTGTACAACTAAGCATTGTATTTTTCCACGCTCGCAGAAAACCATGTAAATGGCCAAACTTCAGGTGGCCGATCCCCCATGTGCTCCCCTATCTGTATCGTTAACCACGTACTAGACACTAACAGAAGATAGCATGTACATTAGCTTCTAGATATCATTTTAGAGCTATGCATAATGCATGATCTCTTGTAATATTCTTTAACATGGATATATAACACCTACTAGACATATATTCTTTAACATATTTTTAAGCTATGCATAATGCATGATCTCATATCATATTCTTTAACACGTACTAGACATTGATAGAAGAAAGCATGTACATTAGTTTCTAGACATCATTTTTAAGCTATGCATAATGCATGATCTCTTATAATTTTCTTTAACATAATGCATGATCTCTTATAATATTCTTTAACATAATGCATGATCTCTTATCGTATTCTTTAACATGATACTGCAAGAAAATAATCATTTTGAATATCTTTGAATAAAAACAACCTTTTTCCACAAAATATATGAATGCTTATGTTTAACTTTGCACAAAACTTTTCATGGAAAATCATACTTGAGTGTCTAGAAGAAGGAAACTTTACTATGGCATAGTCCAGAAAATATGGAATCCTCTTGCATCAACATAATTCTCTCAATGAACCTATGCAAAAAGCAAGAGACTACACAAAAAATAAGATCAATATAAGATATGAAAAATACAAACAAGAAAGAAAACCAATACAAAAAGAACCACACTAAAAAAAATAATCAATGGTTAAATTTTTTAAAAAGAAATATATATGTATATATATAAATAAGTAAATAAATAAAATGCATAGCTTAGACCAATGGCTATGAAATCTCTACTCACGTCATCAATGCCCTAGAGTAGGTGCAAACTTTAATAAAGAATCTTTCTAAATAAAGATCTCTAACAAAGTTAACGAACTAAGTTTCTATCACTTTCGGAAGTGACGGGCATACTCAGCCATGATAAATTTTTGCACAAAGAGCAAACAAATAATGAGGAAAATAAAAAGAAAATAACAAAAAAGATGAAACAACAATAGATAAATAAATAACATTACTTATCAAATAAAGAAATTAAGAAGCAAAAATTATAAAATTATAAATTAATATTAATAAGATTTTTTTTTTAATCCCAATGTATATAAAGATAACAAATAAATAAATAAGAAGAAAGAAATTAAAATAAGAACTATAAAAATTAAGAATTAATGAATACACACACACACACACACACACACACACATATATATATATATATATATATATATATATATATATATATATATATATATATATATATATATATATATATATATATATATATATATATATATATATATATATATATATATATATATATTTAAACTAAATTTTTAAAAATATATATAAAGAAAAAGCTAAAATAATAATAAAAGTAATAATCATAATTAATAAAATAAAAGAACAAAAGACTAAAAAGACTAAAAATAAAGAGTAAAAGGACACCACAAAATACCTTATAATTAATCATTATAAAGTTTCCCATTTCTATTGAATTTACTAATGATTAATTTGAACACACTTCCTTGAAACTTTCTTCAATGAATACCCTTTTTGAATAAGCAAAG
>CM035412.1:146218699-146243699 GCA_020310875.1 Ceratopteris richardii
AAGTGATTTGGCTGCAGTATCACGATCGGTTGAGTTTTTGATATCACGATACCAAAAATTCCCTTGTATCGCGATACTCACCAAAGTATCATATCGCCGGTTACCAAATGTGGTATCACGATACCATTTTTTGGTATCGTATCGCCTAGTTGGTATTGCGATCACGATTTGCCAAGTGGTATAGTATCGCGGTCCACTTTGGTATCGTATCATCTCGGTCACGGTATCGTATCATTGACCTAACGATATCATATCGCCTCACTTTCCAATATCGTATCACGACTCTTCTGGTATCGTATCGTGAATTCGTTTGGTATCGTATCGTCCACAGAATAGGTATCGTATCGTGCACCCAAGATCGTATCGCCGACTCTTGTGGTATCGTATCATCTAGTGAAGTGGTATCATATCGTGAGAGTTCCAGTATCATATCGTGCTAATTTTGGTATCGTATCATGCGGTTTCGCGGTATCGTATCGCCAACTGCATTGGTATCGTATCATCAAAATTTTCGGTAAGTCGTATCGTGTCCTACAGTACTATCGTATCATCACTTCGGGTAGTATCGTATCGCCTGTTGCCCATAGTATCGTATCATCTAGTCTTCTGGTATCGTATCGTGGATTTCCCAAGTATCGTATCGTGAGCATACTTGGTATCGTATCGTGACAAAGACTAATATCGTATCGTGTCCTGAAGTGGTATCGTGTCATTGACAACCTGGTATCGCCTAGTGCAGTATCGCCAAAGTGGTATCGTCCAGAACACTTTGAGAATTTTCAAGGGTGAAATTGAGGCATTTGAGGAGCCACTTAGGGAGAGTATTAGAGGTCAAGAGAGCCCCAGGAGGGTGAATGAACTTGAGGTCAGGAAGGGTTCTAAGTAGCCGGAGAAGTGTCATATCATCCGTAGTAAGTACCGCTCAGGTCAGTCACTGCTCTGTCTATTTAGACACCTCTAGTGACTCAGAGGAGGAGATACCCATGGCCTCAGAAGATATGCAGGGTCCTACTCCCGGGAGAAACTTCATGACCGCTGTAGAAGGAGAATACCGCACCTCTTTGCAGTACGTTTCTACTAATGCCCGAGAGATTCCCATCTACCTGGACGGTTTAAACAGATCTGTGGCTAGGATGGTGACTTCCTCAGACTCAACGATTGTGCCCAGGCCTGCTATCAAGTATGAAGGTGGAGCATACATGGACAAGTTGGGTCACATCTACATAGTGACTGAATATCCAGATTTGATCAATGAGAGGGGAGAGTTAGTGGGACAAGAAAACTCAGGGAGACCGAACCCTGAGGACTTAGTGACTACCCCTAGAGGCAAGTCAATAGTGAGGCGAGTCTTGAGAGGGGACTTGATACCTCAAGATGACTACTTACTGGAAGTCTATTTGATCCACCAATCAGACTTGTTACTCCAAACTGGCTCACCGACTCAAGGAAGAGAAGAAAGGATGATGACATTTTACGAGCTAAAGGATCCGGAAGACGAGTCTAGGGTAACCTACCTAGACAAGAACAAAAGAAGGTATTGTCTTGTCGATGCCTTAGATAGAGCTCGACTGAAGTATATGGGCTTGCCTGTATTTCCCCAACGAGAGTAGGCAACTACCTCTCAGAACCCTCTTGGGGCACAGCAAGAGACGGAACATACTATGTCGGGACAAACAAGCCATCGGAGTGTTCCAAATAGAACACTTGTACAATTTACAATGCCTGGAATGCAAGCACATAATTAGACACACCCTGGAATAGGCAACCAACACTGACCACCTGTGAGACCAAGACCACCCTTAGGAGTGCAACCTGAAATACCTCCAATTAGACCAGCCATCCATGCATTCCCAGTAATGCCCAGACAGCTTGAGCCCATAAGAAGATTAAGACCTATTCAGGTAGTCAAATGTGTAAGAAATCATTATGATGGATTGGGAGAACCTTATGACCACATTGTTGAATTTAAACAAGTTTTAAGAGCTAAACAAGTGGATGATTTCTTTGTGCAGTATGAGTCCTTTGGACTCACCCTCACAGGAACTGCTCTGACGTGGTTCCAACCTCTAGATCCCAATCAATTTAGAAATATAGAGAAATTCTTTCAAGAATTCATAGGAGACTTCACTAAGAGAGGGATTAAACAGAATTCGTCATCTTTAATCCATAGTTTTAAACCGAAGATTCAATCAGTATGTGGATAGATGTCCTATAGCAGAAAGACCAACACAGCAAAAAATGATCTCCTTATTCTTAGATGGATTAACGAATGGAACTTTAAGAACATTAGTCTATGTGAAGAGACTACAGACATTGAATGAATGTCTGCAAGAACGTATCGACTTAGAGGACAACCTAGCAGATGATCTCAAAAGTACAACCAGCCCTACTAAATTAGAGGACACTCGAAGCACAGTAACATCCAATTCTACTAATGTAGAAGAATTAGCAAAGCTGGTAGCGAAGAAATTGGGAGTCCAAGGACAGAGAAATTATCAACACCCAGCCCTAAGAGTACCCATGTTGTGAAGATGTAGCTCTTGTGGAGGCGATCATCCCACTCACATGTGTGTAAGAGGAGGAACAAGCGTACCTCAAGCGTACCCTTATAACGGGCAGCCCCATCAAGGAACGGCATTGTATTTCCACATAGAACAAAAATACACCAATCACACCACGGAGAATTGCCCTTTTAATAGGCAGACACGGCCTCTACAACCTCCTCAGTATCGGCCATATGGATATCCACCTAGAGAGCCAGGCAGAGAATGCCCAGGTACAATCCCTACCCAACACCATCAGGAGCACCCAGACCATATGACCAAGTGCAATATGGAAACCCTCAACCAGTATAAGGACCACAACCACCACTCCCACAACATGTGGTACGTGTCAAGTATACCCAACCAGAGGAAAACTTAGAAAGAGCCATAGTGCCGGCATCACCAATAGCCAGCGTAGAGTCAACGAACCCAGGATATGAGCAATCCCAAGGGGAGTACTATTCCTATGATGCTAGTATAATGGAGTACGAGCAAGTGTATGATCCGCAACACTATGGATACAAAGGATATGACTATACCTATGGACCAGAAGTGGCGACATTAATGTACACCGCACCTAAAGCACAGTCACTCGTAAGACCACCCATCAGACCACCTGTGCCAAGAGGACCGTGTTATAGATGCGGAGGAGTCCATTTTATCAGAGAATGCACTTGGCCTTACCAACCACCACCTCTGAGAACTTGGGAAGGATATTGCAGTGATTGTGGAAAGGAACATCTCTTCCGAGATTGCCCAAAAAATTCCCAACAAGGCTCAAGACACTGCACCTATTAATGTAATCGAAGTGATAGAAGCATCGGCAAGTGACAAGGAATACACCGTACCCTTAAATGCTATTACATGAGCGCAAACGAAGGAACGAGAAGGAAAACAACCAGATCTGGAACAAGAAAACAATAGAACCTTAAACCCCAACATTCAAATAGTGGAAGTTTCAAAAGACCCTCGGGAGAGTACTCAAGCAACGAAAAGCCAAAAGTGGAAAGAAAGAAGAGAAAAGCTCAAGGAAAAATGGATGAAAAACAAAACTCAAGAATATAAGAAACATACACGAAGCAACAAGAAGCCTAAAGAACTAGAGATTCGGGAAGACGTTTCCATTCCACCGCCTATCTAGAATTAAGACTGGACCGAATGTGGAGCAACATGAAAAGCTTTACCCACTAGGAGAATTAGAAAAGGAGAGACTCGCCATATGTAGAAAAATCATAGAGGTAGCTCAGGCCACCCTAGAGAAAACCATTCTAGCCCTCCCCGGGACAAGGATAGTGGAGGATCAATACCAGCATTGTGTTAAAACCAAGGACAAGGAACTTAAAGAGAAGGATGATAAATGTGAGCTAGTGAAAACCCGGGATGAACCTATATCAACAGTGCCGGATTTAGAGGCAGACTGGCCAAGAGAACTATGGAATAGAATCCAAGAAGAACAATGGAAAAGCAATGGAGTGGCGAAACCTCCTTTTGAGGAATTAGATGTGGAAGTTTATCAGCCAAGTCCCAACATGGAAGAAGTATATGCGGAAGTATCGAGACTAGACCGAAATAGGGAAGAAGCTCAGAGCATTTCGACCCTACCAAATTACATGGGAGAGTACGAAAAAGAATCCATGATCTTCCGAGCAACATAGTACGAGGAAAAGGAAAGGAAAACTCAGATAAACATTCACACAATTTAACAGAACTTAAAAAGAAAAAAGTACAATGCCAATTGACTGTGGAAGAGCTACTCCGTGTTAAACCGCAATTATGGAAACAATTAGCAGGTTAACTGGAATTAGGGCAGGAGAAGGACGAAAAGGAAAACAAGGGAAAAGAAAACCCACCTAAAGTACAAATCCCAGTGGATAAGGTTGGAGAATTTAGTGAAGGAGACGAGGGTAACACGTGTTTACCTATCACTTACAATGGCTATATGACCAAAGCCATACTAGACACAGGAGCGGGAGTAGGAATCGCCACCAAAGAGATTTGGAAGAAATGGGGAAAGCCTGCCTTACGACCCACTCGCATGAAGTTCCAATTAGCAGATGGTCATGTTGAAAAACCATTGGGAATATTAGAAAAGATCAAATTAACCACGTGTGGAGTTGAATTTGATCATACTTTGGCCATCTGTCAATTTGTAAAAGCAAATAACTATGAGATGATATTAGGACGACCATTCATGAGACAGCTTAGGGTAGTGCAAGATTGGGGACGAGACTCTTTATACCTTCAACATCAAGGAAACACCACCAAAATAAACATGCACACCTTTGCATACAGAGACATACCTCCACTACAATGGAACCCCATACATAAAGAAGAGGATGATTTGTCTATCCATAGTGCTGGATCAAGCAATCAATCATGGATGCATGAGGATGCCCAATTGTGGATGTGTAAAGAAGCCAAGAAAGAGGATAATAAAAGGAAGTTATGGCCAATAGGACATCCTAACTATCGACCGGTAGAGGAACCAATGTACATGCCTCAAATTTTTCCTAATGAAGCCTTTGAGCCACACGGGTGGATGGAAATCCTAGCAACCTTGGATGTATGTGTGAATGAAGAGGTTCTGACGATGAACGAATGTGTGGACGAAGAAGGCTATGACGTAAATTTGTATATGGTTGTCCTTCAAGAAGTAGAAGCAAGGGAAATATTGGAAAAGGAGTGGAAAGAAGAATATGAGGGCATAGAAATGGAACCAAAATTTGATTCAGAAGAAAGCTACCTAGAAGCCATTCCATCCGAAGATAAGCAGGAAATGACCAAGGTTTTAGCAATAGAAGCAGCCCCCATAGCACCAAAGCAGGAGGAAAGTGTAAGTAAGATCGAACCAAGCCCGGATCTTTTTGAGGTTCCGGAGCATTTCAAAAGATATGAAATAGAAGAGAGGAAAATAGCTATTCAACTGCCTAAGAGAGAGGCAAGAGAGGAGAAGCGTAAGACAACAAGGAACAAACAAAAAAGATCATAGTGATTGTAGAAGACGGAGAAGAAAGATGTACATACATAAGGAAAGACGTGTCAACAGAAGAGGAAGAACAATTCATACAGTTGATCCAGGAATATAGAGATGTATTTGCATGGACATATAAGGATCTCAAGGGTGTGGAACCCTCTATTTGCTCTCATAGAATACCAATGATGGCGGAGGCAAAACCATCTAAACAATGCCCTTACACATACAATGAAATCTATGCTGGAAAAATAAAAGAAGAAATAGACAAGTTATTAGCAGTTGGATTCATTTATGAAATAGAACACACTGAATAGGTATCACCACTAGTGGTTGTGCCTAAGAAGAACAGAAAACTCAGAGTATGCATTAACCTGAAGAAAGTGAATGCAGCCATGATCCGTGATAGCTATCCATTACCTATCACCGACCACCTATTGGAAAGAGTTGCAGGAAAAGAAGTCTATAGCTTCTTAGACGGATTCTCTGGATACAAGCAAGTAGCTATTGCTATTGAGAATCAACATAAGACTGCATTCGCGACTGAATGGGGAGTCTATGCTTTTAGAGTGATGCCCTTTGGACTCACTAACGCACCAGCTACTTTCCAAAGGCTGATGTGCCACGTTTTCAGAGAATTCCTAAAGCAAAGTATGGAAGTGTATGTAGATGACCTATGTACGTATTCAAATCAAAGGCAAGACCACATTCCGGAACTGTGAAAAATATTTGATAAATGTCGACAGTACAGAGTCTGCATGAACCCTGAGAAGTGTGTCTTCATGGTAAGACAAGGGAAGATCTTAGGACACATAGTATCGAGGAACGGAATATCTACAGATGAAGACAAGATCAAGGTTATTTTAGAACTTCCTAGACCGAAGAATGAAAAAGAAGTGCAAGCATTTATGGGACATTGTGGATACTACCGTCGATTTATTCACATATATGCCATAATTACCAAACCCTTGTATGGACTTTTGACCCAATTCACTTGGACTGATGAATGTGAAAAGGCATTTAACGAATTAAAAAGGCGACTGAGCAGGGCCCCAATTCTAAAAGCACCGAATTGGAACAAGCCTTTCCATATTCATGTGGATGCTTCAAATTACGCAATAGGATGCATCTTAGCTCAGCCAGCAGATGAAGGAAAGTTAGATCACCCAATCGCCTATGCAAGTAGACAACTGAATCAAGCCGAGAGAAACTATACAACTACCGAGCAAGAGGGATTAGGAATGGTGTATGCTGTAAAGAAATTCAGACACTATCTCCTAGCCAACAAGTTCAAGTTCTTCATAGATCATCAGGCCCTATTGTACTTAGTCAATAAGCCTTGTAACACGAGAAGACTGGTGAGATGGTTTCTGCTATTGATGGAGTTTGACTTTGAAGTAATTGTGAAAAAGGGAAATACCCATGTCAGAGTAGGTCACCTCTCTAGATTAACACACGGAGAACCGCTAAGTGGAGTACCAGATGATTTACCGGACACTTATCTGTTTAATTTGGAAGTGTGTACAAAGAGGGCAGAGAATCTAATTCCAATACTCCCTCATGGCCCACAACACTCAACTAATAAAGAAAGTAAACAGGAAATTTTGCAATCACGTAACTTGCACATTATTGTCGGAAGTGTGTACTATAAAGAGCCCAACGGTGTATTATTGAGATTTGTCGAGGAAGACAAACAAGTGAAGTTGATTGAACAAGCTCATGTGAACAAATGGACGATGCACAAAGGAATTCACGGAACTCTAAGAGAATTGAAACGACTAGGAGTATATTGGCCTGATATGCCTAGAGATGTCCATGATTATGTCAGTAATCACGCAGAATGTCACGAAACCATACCCGATGATCACACATCCTTACCCTTCTCTACAATAGCACCCAAATGGAGTAAAACATTAGTGAAATTCCTAAAGACACGGGCACACGAGGAAGGAGTCAGCTCAGCAAGGAAACGGTCTCTAGAGGAAATGAGTAAGGATTATGTAATCATGGGAAGACACTTGTTTAAGAGAGGGAAAGATAATCAGTTACGGCTATGTGTGCATGAAGGAGAATACTTACCCATATTAGAGATGGCACATGCAAGTGCTGCAGGACGTCATGTTTTGGCGAAAGAACTATAAAAATGATCCTATTTGCGGGCTTGTGGTGGCCAACTCTACACATGGATGCGGACACTTATGTACAAAGTTGCAAGATGTGCCAAAGGACTAAATACCCGATTCGGAGAGATGACATGCCATTGCGACCTATGGTTTGCGCTAGAGCTTTTTCCAAATGTGGTATTGATTTCGTAGGACCCATTAATCCGCCAGCCAAAGGGTCACATGCTGAATACATTATAGTAGCCACAAATTATTTGACTAAATGGGTGGAGGCAAAGGCTACTAGAAAGAATGATGCTCAGACCACTCCCAAGTTTCTTTTTGAGCACATTTTCACTCGTTTCGGATTACCAATTGAATTGTGAGCGACCGAGGAACACATTTTATCAACAAAGTCATAGAGTCCCTAATGAATGAATTCTTACTAATCCATAAAAAATCAGCCCCTTATCATCCTCAAGCCAATAGTCAAGCGGAAAGTTCCAATAAGGTGTTATGCACGGTATTGACAAAGATAGTAAATAGTGGAAGCTCAGACTGGGACAAACAATTGCATCATGCAGTTTGGGCCTTCTGAGTCGCTTACAAGACTGCCATTGGAACTACCCCATTCAATCTAGTGTACGGACAGAACGCAATCCTGCCGATCGATTTTTTAGTGCCCACTTTGAGAGTAGCCCAACAGTATGAATGGACAGGACATGAGTTATCCAAGCAATTGAACCAAATTGAGAAACTACATGAAACTCGAATACAAGCAGTTGCAAGAATTTATGCAGCCAAAAGAAGGTTAAAAGCATACTATGATGCTCACATAAAAGACAAAGGACTAAAAGAAGGACACTTAGTTCTGGTCTACACCTTGAAGCAACATGCCAAGAAATTGCAAAAACGTGGATACGGACCTCTAATCATCAATAGGATTTCCACTAGTGGAGCAGTTAACCTAGCTACTCTAGATGGAGATATTCTTCCTAACTACATAAGTGGATGTCGAGTAAAACGATACATGGAGCCACTGACGGATCAAATGCTACACGCCTTGTAGGTGTGCAAAATAGGAAGAAGGAGGAATAACTAATTAGAGAAGAAGCATGGCAAGAAGCCTTAGAGCGTATCAAGAACGAAAAGAGTGGATAAGGCAAAGAGACGAACGGTATCTGCAAGGAGAAGAACATATTCCCATGGCTAATTACTAGGTTCATAAGTCCGACACGACCAATGTCAACATGTCCCAACCTTACTTAAACCTAGGAATCGGAACAACGGATTATCAACTGATAGACACCTTGATAGATTCAAGAGCAGCACTCAGTTGCATACGAAATACGGTCATACGGGATCTTCAAACGATTATGACACCCACGAAAGCATATATGATAGGTGTATGAGGTCAAGTTATAACCTGCATTTGAGAAGCCATAGTATCCCTCCACCTAGGAAATTCAACTATGGAACAACGAGTTCTAGTGTGTAGAGATGAGGATCTAATAGAAAACTTGATCCTAGGACAAGACTGGATCATTGAGAATGAAGTAAGCATCCACCTAGTGCAAGGATACATTTCAGCCAAAATAGGACACAAGGAAATCTTTAGTCTAGTAGGAGAGAAACCCTCACATGGACCAGGAGTCATCAGAAGGGATGAACCAATCGTGCGAGAGCACGTAGCAAATGATTCCATCACAAATCAATCAAAAGCAGGTCTGACAGAAGAAGGGAATTCAAACCCCAATGTATCCAAGGAGAAAGTAGATGCATACTACTTGATTGGTGAACAAAAGGAAATCGAGGAGCACAATGCCCTAAAAGTCTTCCATGCAAAAGAGCGATCAACCACCTGGAAATCCACCATCAACTACTTGCAATCAAGAAATGTTAACTTCAAATGGGTTCACAAGGATCGAGTGAAGGAATCAGAGATCGCAACACCAGCACACGTCAATTCTCATAGTAAGGCAAAGGTGGGCAAGAATTCCCCTTCACCGCAATCAGAACCAAAACGACTCTTGAAAGTATGGCTTCCTAAACCTTTGATTGAAGCTCAAAAAACATGGCAACAAATGTGGATTCCCAAGAAGGTAAGACAAGCGGCCATTCAAGAGATAGACAAGCATGAGGAAACCTTATATCGACACAACAGTACCATAAGGACTAGCGAGCTTCATCGTAGATACCTCAAGAGAAGGAACCCCACAACTCCGATAACAACAAAAGGAAGAGATACACCTGCAGCATGGCAAAATGAGAAAAAGACAAGGCTTAAAATCCCTACTACAAAATACATCTAGAAACCAAAGCAACAGCAAGGAATAGAACACCAGAATCAAGAAGATTTATTTTGCACTCATGAAGCTTCCAATGCACCTAAAGTATGCATGATAGGGCCACATTACAAGGCCAGGCATTCGGCACATGAATTACATAATAGAATTAGTGGTGCACGTTCTCCAATTGGGGACAGGTCATAGCTTCTACTTCCTTAGGAATGGACCTACTATGTAAATAAAATATTGCTTCGGCTATGCTAATTCTTGTTTCTTTCAGGATAAAATGAAAAAAAAATATATGCGGTAAGGGATCTTACATATACGAGCAAGGGAATGGAGTGATGCAATGAACGAGATGTCACTACAACACATATCACTAAAGACATGTCTTCCATAGAAGCTAATGCTCTTCTCATTACAAGTGAAGATGGCTTCTGAAGATTCTGAAGCAACCATTCAGGAGGAAGTGATGGAATTCCCTCCACAAAGTGTGACTAAAGCAAAGGGTCATTGGTTTAGAGAGGATCAACAAGCTGGGGATTATCTATTCCTAGTGACCATCAAGTTCATGGACACGGATCATCAGTTCCCTGTGATGTCCCAAGATTTCAAGGTAGTTCATGAGCTCCCATCTACCATTGACATCATGAAGAAAGCGGGCATTCACAAATATTTTGAGTTGCCAATCTACAAACCCGACTTTCAAAGGTGCACGCAAGTTATGAATACGTTACAACCAGCACTACATGATCCATTGGTGCCAGAGGCTAGAGTCATGGATGCAGTAGGTGAATGGGTCATAATTCAATTTACACATGATTTAATCAAGGAAGCTTTTGAATGGGAGAAGGATGGAAATATGGTATTAAAAGAGGAAAGTTGAGGGGCAAAGACCAAGACCTTTACTGACATTAATCGCATTGATATTGAAGAAGAAGTAAGACTCATTCATCAGCACTTTTGTTTTCCTAACATGCATAGATACACCGCTCCACAAAAGATCATAGTACAGATGCTATCTCAGGCTATTAAGCAAATTGGAAATCAAGTCAACATGACTCCATATATTCAAGAGCGGCTGTTCGAGGCAAAAAAGCAATGGAATCACAAGAAATTTCTGAACGGAAGCATGGCTCTGACTATATTGATATATCATGTGTTGGGCATTAGAGAGCATTTGCAAGAAATGCTATCATCAAAGGCCATGGCTAAATACGCAAAGGTAGCTACAGTCCCGAGAAAGAAAAAAGGGGTCAAGATCATTGAGGAGGGAGAAAATAGCTCCCAACCTAAAATGAGAGGTACAAAAAGACTAAGAGAAATGATGCAAGCAGAAGAAGAAGTCCCAGTCACCAAAAGGGCACATGTGCTTCCAAAGACAAGAATTGAAGATCAGCGACCGATTACCGAAGAGGAATTGATAAGAGCCTTGGAAGACACACATCAATATACCAAAGGTCAAGTAAATCTATCAGTGCAAGGACACCATTACTGTCAAACCCACCGTGATATGGAACAAAAAAAGAGGCTAACCAAGGTACATCGATACAGGGAATTAGGATTGGTAAATTCAGGCTCATCTTTAGATGCACACGAGGAACCAGACACCTCCTTATTGAATACGGACATTCAAAGTGAGTCAAAAGATGATGGACAATGGGAAGAATTAAATAAAGTGAACTACAATGCAGAAGAGGAAGGCATGAAGGTAAACCACACGCCCATCAACCCCAATCAAGACACCGCAAGAAAGGAGGTATCCCTAGAAAGAGTACATGTTATCAAATTAAATGAAACATCTAACATTCAAATCCAAGAGACTAGGCTTGCAGGAGAGGGATCATTCAAGAATCCCAAAGAAGAACCAAAAGACACTACAGTGGAAGAGTCAGAACCCTTCACACCAATAAGGGTAGTGGCAGAACCCTCCCCGATGGATGTTACATTTCAAGGGAGTGCCACAAAGATTCCTTTCCGCCCAATTGATTCAGGCACAACAAAACATAGAAGATAAAGAGAAAGAAGTCGATGAGGCCAGGTAGCAATGTAAAACAATAGAGGCCGAAAATCAAAAATTGAAAGAACAACTACAGGAGTTACTAAAGAAATATGATGCTAGCGAGGCCGAGAAAACATGGATGAATGCAAGAAGCAAGATCCTGGAATCATAAATCAAAATATACATGGAAGAAGCTGAAAATGTACGAAACAGAAACAAGGAGCTGATGACAGCTCTTCCATGTAATCAACCCATAGAAGCTCATGAAGTGCCAGAAAATGACACAAAGGCATTGGAGGAAAAGTTAGCTAGGTATGAAGATCAGCTCAAGCAGGAGCAAGTTGTCATTGCAGAATGGGAGAAGAGGTATATGGATGATACTGTGGCACTAAGGACGAAGTGGAAGACCGCTGAAAATAGGTATGTAGCACAATGTAAAGAAGACATTGATCAACTAGCTATCGTAGGAGAAGAGCTCCTAAAAAACAAAGAAACAATTATGAAGGCCAATGAAGAGATTAAGCAAAAAGATGAAATGATAAAGCAACTACAAGATCAACTAGCACAAAAGACAACAGAGGGGACACCAGTAGTTCCACACTCCACAGCGGCTACTGAGGCGATTGAGGTACGTCCTCTCTCTCCCCCCTTACATCATTCGTCGATAAGGGAGGAAACAGAGATCCACTCTGAACGTACTCATCGGGATATTGCAGAACTGAGCCAAAATGAGAGGGCACTACTGGTGTCCCAACTTACCGAAGATTTTGAAGATCAAGTGGTAAAAGTTATGAAGGAAGCAAAGATAGATAGTAAGAATCTGGAACAAATAATCAGACCATTCAATATACCATATGGACTACTTAAAGAGAAAACACGCCAATATATAAAGACCACGACAAATAAAGAGCCCGACAACAACCTCCAGTTTAACATGCAAACATTCACCTACACTCAAGAGGAATTCGACAAAGTTGATCCAATATGGAGGAGGAAGTTTTTGGAAAAAAATCCGACACTAAGGGTACACTGGGAGTCATCACCATACGTACTTCAAGTAAATCCATCTTTTTGCCCAGTACCCAGACGATGTTCCTGGATGCAATTTTGGGACGGTTAGCGCCAAGGAAGCATCAATAATCAGTGGCTCAACTATCCACTACTACCAAGTGCACCTGGAGATTATTTATCGACAGTAGAATACATGATCAAGACGATCAAATTTTGGATAGATCGCTATGCCACTGTACCAGATCTAGCTATTAGGATGACCAATAAGATTTTGAGCATGTTACTTACAGTTATTAAAGTGTTTCAGCACGCTCAATATACTTTTCTGAACTACATCGGCATTAATCAGGAACCCGACGCCCTCATTTTTTATCTATCAACAATACCGAGCCGATTAACACTTATGGCTATATACTCCAGACTTATGTTTTTGCCAAGCACTTACATGTAGACGTTTGAAGAAGCATTCTTGACGGGATTTTTTGAAATCGACTCCAAAATTTTTGTAAAGATGTCTTCGAATCTTAATTCCAGGATGGTGGCCTATGAAATGAGTTTCTTTGCAGACCATAGGCAGGCACCAGAAGACGGATTCAAATCAACTCAATGGAAAGAATTTATGCTATGTCATGCAAATCAACTTAATCAACAAGAACAAGCCGCAATACACACGTACTCACGTCGCCACAAAAAGCCTGTCGGGGACGACAGAGTTCAGGAGGAGGGACGTGTGGAAGGGGAGACAAGCAAAAAGAGAAGAAGAAGAAAATCAAAGACTAAAACTGCTCAATAACAAATGGAGATTATAAAAGAAAAAAGAACAACGCTTTGCCCAAAGCTCTGCAGGGGCACGCATCAGGCAACAATACCAAAGGCCAGGTCTTGAGGAGTAGAATTAAAGAAAGATAACAACCAGGACATTTTATGAGAGGTTGCACACAGCTTCCTCATCCACTAGGAGCAGGCAGTGAAGAGAAACAAGCTGAGGAGAGAGACAACACACAAAGGACTCTGCATCGGATAAGATAACCAATTGTCTGAAGGTCCTTGGTGTCTCCTCGTCCATTGGATGCGTGTAGTGGGAAGAAATGGAACAGGTCCTAGAGGATGACAAAGAAGATTCAGAAATAGGGCCTTTGAAACATAACTCTCTCTTAAAAGAGAGTAGAGGTCAGCAAATTAAGGCGTGCGGTGGCAGAAGGTAAACAGGCTCAAGACAATACAACGAGGGAAGGTATGTAAGTGACAAGGGCGGATCAAGGCCAATAGGTATCCATGAAGAAGTGCAAGAAGATATTTGGTAGATCCTAATCCTTCCACCGATGGTGTGCGCGGCATCCAGACTTAATACAGCAACCCATATTTGTGGTGTACGGAATACCAAGGGGCAAACAAAAGCAAAGGACATACCTCGGATAAAGTAACAAATTGCCTGACAGTCCTTATCGCTTCTTCGACCACTGGGTGCATGTATTCAGAAGCCTTAGACAAGCTACAAACGAGAAGCAAAAGCCTGTCAAGGGACGACAGAGACAAAGAGGGGGAGAGTGTTGCAGAACAAAGAGGCACAAAAGGGGAGCCCCAAATTTTTCAAAATTAATGGGCATATTTTTCTTCTTCAAAGTCTTAGGGAATTCCCTCAAGCCATGTAAATGCACTAGAGGAGTCCTCTAGATGCATAATCTCAAACCATTGTAATATATTCCTTGTAAAATAGTAGGAGAATGGAGATTAGTCAATAAAGTGCCGGTCACTTGTGTGAAAGGACCATTTTTAGGGCACATGTATATAAGTCACTTTGTGACTCTTTGTAAGGACTTTTTGCCATTTTGAAGAAGGAGAGCTTGAGATTTTTGAATTTTCTTCTTTCCTGCAGATTTTCATCTTCTCTATGATCTTTTGTGTGTGTGTGAAGCTTGGAATGTGTGTGTAAGACTGTTTTCTACCCCTCCCCATAATATATTCCTTGTAAAATAGTAGGAGAATGGAGATTAGTCAATAAAGTGCCGGTCACTTGTGTGAAAGGACCATTTTTAGGGCACATGTATATAAGTCACTTTGTGACTCTTTGTAAGGACTTTTTGCCATTTTCAAGAAGGAGAGCTTCAGATTTTCAAATTTTCTTCTTTCCTGCAGATTTTCATCTTCTCTATGATCTTTTGTGTTTGTGTGAAGCTTGGAATGTGTGTGTAAGACTATTTTCTACCCCTCCCCATCACTTTTGAGCTGTTGTAGTGTGTGTGTGTGAACAAGCACGAGTTGTGGAGTGAGTGTGTGCATTTCTCGCCATTCACTATTTATATCATAACTTGAAGTACAGTTGTCAGAATCGAGTGAAACGACTCCAGTAGAAGCGTCTCGTCGAGAGCTTCGAAAGAACCCGCTATTGGCCATATTCAGAGTTTTGAGCTGGGAGATATCCTCGATTTAGTGAAAACTGATGTAAGTGGTATCGCGGCAAGCACTTCCAGTAGTTAAGTGAGTTAGAGAGGTAGGTTAGTCTTTTCTCATGCATGCTGGCTGAACCACTTCATTTTCCATCACGTGTGCATACGTCCTCATATGTTTGGTTAGGTCGGTTCTTCGGATTGACAAATAAGCGTGTCAATTCCCCACTATACGCACTTGTGTGGCAAACGAGATTTAGTCTCTTGGACACAAGTCCCTAAGACTTTGTGACTTAGGTACACACACACATACATACATACATACACACACACACACATATATATATATATACATACATACATACATACATACATACATACATACATACATACATACCTACCTACATATACATACATACATACATACATACATACATACATACATACATACATACATACATACATACACACACACACACATACATACATACATACATACATATATACACACACACGCACACATGATGGAAAATGAAGTGGTTCAGCTAGCATGCATGAGAAAAGACTAACCTACCTCTCTAACTCACTTAACTACTGGAAGTGCTTGCCGCGATACCACTTACATCAGTTTTCACTAAATCGAGGATATCTCCCAGCTCAAAACTCTGAATATGACCAATAGCGGGTTCTTTCGAAGCTCTCGACGAGACGCTTCTACTGGAGTCGTTTCACTCGATTCTGACAACTGTACTTCAAGTTATGACAGAAATAGTGAATGGCGGGAAATGCACACACTCACTCCACAACTCGTGCTTGTTCACACACACACTACAACAGCTCAAAAGTGATGGGGAGGGGTAGAAAATAGTCTTACACACACATTCCAAGCTTCACACAAACACAAAAGATCATAGAGAAGATGAAAATCTGCAGGAAAATGAAGATACATACATACAAAGTGAGTCAAAAGATACATTCATACATACATACATACATACATACATACATACATACATACATACATACAAACATGCATACATACATACATACATACATATATACATACATACATATACATATAGATAGATAGATAGATAGATAGATAGGATACTGAACTATGTACCTTGAAAGGTGTCCCCCCTTGGTGGACGTGGTGATGAAACTTGACAAAACATTCCAACTCGATGCTGAAGAAGAAATGTATTATTCCAGACAAGGCCTCTTTCAGGTCATACTGAAGCGTGAAAGAGATAAAGATGGAATCTTAACACATTCCTTCATTATTCTTTTCAACCAAATGCTATATATTATAGAATGGAAGCCAATAAAATACATGAGAGAAACTGTTATAAAAATGTCTCGTTTGGGTAGAGTTGTTAACTCCGACCATTTGTTTGGAGCATTGCCAATATTGGTAGTTGTCTTGTTTGAGTGGAGTTATTAACTCACCATCATTAGTTTGGATCATTGGTAAAATATAGGTAGCGATTTAAGAAATGTTTTTTATACTCTACCCTTGGCTGCCAAGTAAAAACCATATCCGTACGTTTTTTAGTTGATAAAACTTTTCGGAGACACTACCCATGCAATTAATAACACACCTGTTTCTTTAAAATGGGGGAATCTCGTTGGCTGAGAAATTATTGTAGGAATTTAGGAAATTTTTTTCAGATCATTTGAGAGTGCCCCTTTATTTACAGAGTGCAAATATTACAGTGTGTCTTGTTGTTGTATGGATGTACTACTTGCTCCTTTTATTGAAGTGCTTGAGAGTCAAAATACTTCCATGGAGGAAAGAGAGCATAAGGTCAATTGTGTTTGGATTCTATTACTCTTCCTCGTGCTCGTGGACTTGGCTTGTTTGACCTTGTTGCTCACATGCATGATAGAGTACTTTCTTGGGCAAATTTATGCAAGGTAAGCATAATTTGTGCATAATGCAGTATTTTATTCCCAGAGAAAAAGGCATGAACTACAAAGATGCACATCAATTAGATTCTTGGATTAATATCTTCTCTCATAAACCTCTATAGGTGTCTTCTAGGAAACCCACCATGTTTACTTCGTTGTGGAAGAGAACAGTTGTGCACTTGAGGTAAACAGGAAGACAGAGGATCTTGGAAACTTCCATCAAAGCTGAGTCTGATTTGGTTCACCAGTACATGCATAAGAAAGGTATTTCCATACCCAACATTGTTTTATTGACCAATGAAATTCAATCCTTGGATTGATGTCTTTTTGCATGAACGTCTGTAAAAGTGTCTTTGCAGAAAGCCAGTATGCTTACTTCTGCTTACTTCCTTTTTGCATGAACGTCTGTAAAAGTGTCTTTGCAGAAAGCCAGTATGCTTACTTCTGCTTACTTCCTCGCCGCACAGAACAATCATGCACTTCAAGTAAAATGGAAGACAGGATCTTGGAAAACGGAATTAACGCCATCGCCATTCTGGACTTTGCTTTCACATATCCTTAATACCCAACAAATTGATTCAGTGTACAAGTACTTGCACAAGAAAAGTATTTACACAGTAATGGCTCCCTTTGCCTACAGCTGGAACGAAATTTGGATTTGATGCAACCTATAGATCTTCCGTCTTCATTTATCTATGCAATGTTTATATTCCTCTACAGCTCAAATCAGAGGAATGAAGCAATCTTAGTCAGTGTCCTGAAGTATACAAAATCAGAGGAATGATGCAATCTTAGTCAGTGTCCTGAAGTTTTACAAAATCAGAGGAATAAAGCAATCTTAGTCACAGTGTCCTGAAGTTTACTTTCAAGCTCCAAGCCTGCTATTATACGAAAAAAGAAAACATGAGACGCATTGAGAAAGAGATCCAACCAACTAAATGGAGGGATTACCTCCTCCTTTTGTACTCCTGTACTAGAATTATCACGTATCACTCTTGTCTGGAGCTCTAGTTTCTATCTTGTATTTGGGATACCTCTTTCCTGCCATTTGAGGCTATGTAACTTATTCATTTCCCTTTAGTTTATTTTCTTGCTTTTCTGAAGAAATAAATATAATACTGGACTTGTGAACTTTGCGTAAGTCTTTTTTTTCTGAAAAACAATTAGACTGATCTCTTGCTGCTGTTGAGAAATGAGAGGGAAAAAAACGTGAAAAAACATGTTGCTTTATGCATTTTCAAGAATAAAAGATGAGGCTGTAAAAAACCAAACAATTAATGGACCACCCAAGTAAACGGATAAGGATTTGGCAAGATGTCGGGGATCCATGATGTCACGATAAGACTTTGGAACCTGGACTGTGAGATCCAGGGTTCAAAACCCAGAGTGCAGCCTGACTGTGAGATCCAGGGTTCAAAACCCAGAGTGCAGCCTGATGTGTTAACCCCTGGAAAATGGGCGACAAGGGGGGTTCCCAGGGTGCGTGAGTTGTTTCAATCTTCAAGGCTATGAAAGAGGAGGTCGACAACCAAACTTACCGATTTATTTTATTTTTTTTTTAAGGATTTGGCAAGATCCTTTAGGATTTGGTGAAAGCATTTACCCATGTATAACCAAATGGGACCCACAATTCTCCTTGCTGATATCCTCCGAAAAACTCTCCATGCATGATGTTCTGGAACTGCATGTATCTGAAGGTGGAAAAACATATCCATGCTGCTGGATGCCAAAATTACGAAAACAAAAAAAGAGATTTGGCTAGATCATTTAGGATTTGGTGAAAGCATTTACCCATGTATAACCAAAAAGGACCCACAATTCTCCTTGCTGATATCCTCCAAAAGAGACTCCATGCATGATGTTCTGGAACTGCATGTATCTGAAGGTGGAAAAACATATCCATGCTGCTGGATGCCAAAATTACGAAAATTTCGCCTTTACTTTTCGCACATTTAGCCACATTATGATGAAGATGCGTGGATGATGTGGATTATGTAGCACATATGGCAATCCAGGAACATTCTGACTTTTACTAAAGAAGAATGCTCCCACAAACCATTCCTCAAAACCCCCCTGAAACAATGTATCATTATATCTGTTGGAGCTCTTGAGGCTAACACTAGGGAAGATGTTCTCCAGGTTATTAAATCTCCTTGCCTCTTGTACAATAATTCTAAAGGGCTGATCTCTTCTGCAAAGGTTATTGCTGAAAAAGGGACATTTCCGGTACACAGATATGTTTAAAAGAAAGTCTGATTGCATTTCATCCCATCCTCAACAATACTATCTGAGCTAGAGCTCCTATACCCACCATGATAACAGAGGAACTCTCAAGTGAATGCTCTAATAGACTTCAAAACTGAATAAATTTTGCATATGGATTTTGATAATTCCCTCTGATAACCAAAGCACAGGACATTAATGCTTTGAGAGATTAAAAACTAAAAATCATTGAAAGCTGCTCCCATATCAGAAGTGTAGTTTTGTTAAAATTTGAAACATCTAAAATAGATTACATCAACATAGAAACACAGGTGGCTGCTCTTCTTATGGATGAACCCTAGATCTTACAAATTGGTAACTATACCCTCATGATACAATAACCACTATATAGAGATTTGATGACCAACAACCCCAGTCAAGTGATCCCCTGGGGACAGTATGCTCAACCAAGATAGCAGCCAAATCAGATCCAGATTTTGCAGCACAGATCAATCAATAGAGACATCTTGCAAGCATTTCAAGGATCAAATTAATGACCACCAGACAAAATAAAGAACAAAAATGACTCCATCTAGTAGCCAGCTACCATTCTGAACTAGGTAATAATACTGGTAATTTTGGATATTTCAAGGATCAAATTAATGACCAACAGACAAAATAAAGAACAAAAATGACTCCATCTAGTAGCCAGCTAGCATTCTGAGCTAGGTAATAATACTGGTAATTTTGGATATTCAAATCAAAATGTATACACTGCCACTATTATTTCAATAAGCGTATGCTTCATTATACTTGACAACTGACAACAATCAATGACACCGAGTAGACAAGCTCCATCTATTACTGGATCAGTTTCATGGTGTAGGCTACTATGTGCAGAAACATATGTGCTATCAAGGAGGAAAAAGTAAGACAGGACTAGAAAGCCAGAGAGCATAGTGAGCATTTCTCAACCTGAGAATAACCACCTTCAGAGTTTCCACAAAAGTACCCGCTGAAAATAAGACAAATATGACCCCGATGATAGCAGTTTGGCATCAAAATAAGAGAGTATGCATATTCCTTTTGTTCATTAAAAAAACAAACCAGAAATGCGTTGGGGGAGGGAAAAGAAAGTAGACATAAGCAGGAGAGTAAGAGAGAAAGAGAAGCATTAAAAGAAACACAAACCAGAAATGGGTTGGGGGAGGGGAAAAGATAGTAGACATAAGCAGGAGGGTCAGAGAGAAAGAGAAGCACACTTCAATAACAGAGCTCAATTACTGTAGATGAATGAAATCTCTTCTTAGACGCTAATATGCTTCAAGCCTAAATTGCCTTCAGAATGAACCTTAACCTTCCACTCAATAAAAAGGCAGGTAGGAAGGATTCCTCTATGGCACATGACACTGGGAAGAACTTTGACTTGGTAAGTTCTGCTCTGGATGATCCATTTTATTTTCTGAAGCATAGCTCTGGACTGAGAAAGGAGCATCATTCTCATGACGTGTTGCTTCAATACATGGAATCATCCCAAGCTCCATCGTTGTAGGCTCCAGAGGCTTCTCTACTTTCACAGGCAAAAGAGCGTTCTCTGCACAAGCAGTCCCAGCAGGAAGCCTTTCAACATTGGCATGTACAATAGGAGGTGCAACAGAAGACAACAAGGAAGAGCTAGCTGCATGCTTCTCTGGACTTGATAGTGAAGGTGCAGTTTGTTCATTCCTGTTGATGAACTTCAGAGGTGAAAAGCTGTCCTCTGCATGATGATTTCCTGTAGCCACCCATTCCACACTGCCAGAGACAACTGGGGCCACAACAGGAGACACTGCAGCAGTATCTGCTGCATGTTGTTCAAAATAAGGTAGAGAAGGTGTTATTTTTTCAGTTCTATTGATAAACTTCAAATGAGGGGCAATATCATTAGCATCAGAAACAGGTACTGATAAAGCTGGCTCAAACACAGCCCCACGTAATACAGTTTGAGTATTTCCCACCCTCACTGTAAGAAGATAACCTGCATCGAATGATCCATCCAGAACTCCATGCACCTTTTGTCCAACAAATCCATTGTCTACAGGAAGCCAATCAATATCTCCATTTTTACGCTTAGGCTTTCGGCCTCTTCCATCCATCTTCAGGGGTTGAGGAGGAACGGTGATGTCTTCTCCACCAGGTATAAGGTTACGGTTCTTTGGAGGTCTACCTTTTTTACGTTTTGGGGGTATGACAGCACCCAATTCAGGAGGAGGAGGAGGAGGAGGAAGGGTAGGGACTGTCAGGATGAAATTTTCTTCACTCATCTTTAAGATTAGATCTGCCCAAGATAAGAGAAAGGATTAAAATATGAGAGCTTCAGAGGTTACTTCATCTTGTAATTCACAATCGAAAAAAATTGACATATATAGATATGAATTAGATAAAACTATGAATTATATAAAACTATGAATTTTCTTCACTCATCTTCAAGATTAGATCTGCCCAAGTTAAGAGAAAGGATTAAAATATGAGAGCTTCAGAGGTTACTTCATCTTGTAATTCACAATCGAAAAAAATTGACATATATAGATATGAATTATACAAAACTAAAGATTCTATTAAGACAGAAATATGATCTAAAAAATTCACAACGTACAAGATCAACATAGCATTTGAACGGTACTAACTCTGATTAATGAAAGAAACATGATCACTTTTTAATTCGCATAGAGCTAACTCATCCCCACTATGGACAGACAATCTTACCACCAATTTCACACTAACAGAGTACAGAATCATATCAGCGAAAAACAATGACCATTCTTTACCAGAATCAGCATGCACACCAGGAACGAAAAATACTACATCCAGAACCACACATCAATGCAGGTTAAAAACACAAAGGCCTGCCTAATGACCTTGCACGAGAGTTTATGTATCAAATCCACCAAAAAATCATTTAACGTCAAAAGGAAAAGTATTGAATCAAGCAGTTATTTTGGGTGATCATCAGTCTGAAACGTATACAGTAAAATTTGATGGAATGTATTCATTTGATAATGAATTGACAACCTTCTTCAGGTTTAGCCATGCTTCCAATTCAGAAGTTACCACAAGAAAACAAACGTTTTCAATGCTGTAATTCGTCCACGCATGCACGAGTATAATTCAACCGCCTGTGAGAAAAATGCTTGGACAAAAGGAGCACATGTTTACTCTGAACAACCAATAGCGGACACATAGGCTCAACAGACTATTCATGTGATCATACATTCAAAATCGAAAGCAGAATAGATTAAGCAGGTCGCTCGCAAGGTGCCTCCAACGGTAAGAGAGATTCGTGATGTAACACAAGGGACTAAATGTTGAAACAAGTTGTCCTAGTCATCGACGAAACCCTCGGGAAGCGAAAAAAGAACAAGAAAGAAACACAAAAGCATTTTCGCGGAGAGATAGATGCTTTAAGAGCATTACAGGAAGGAAAAAAAGAGAGAGAACGAGAGGAAAATAGAGAGAGACAGAGGAGAGAAAAGCAATCTCACACAGAAAGGAAATTTCGCAGAATATGCAGCAAGTAGAGCGCCAGAAACAGAGAACTTCTTTGCCAAGCACCAGATAAGAGAATGCACCATGAGGGACGAAAGAAACGAAACAAAGTTCAAGAAGTTTTACTAACCGCGTGAGAGAGTTGCCTGCACAACAGTGAATATGGGCACCCGTTAGCCAAAATTCGGAAATTCTAGTAAGCTTTGGTATGTGCTGTACTAGATCAATCGAGCCCTAGACTGGATCCCTAGTAACCTTCGGAAGCTTGAACGTTTCTTGAGGATGAAATGAGATCCGATTTCCCTTTTCTTTTGTTTGAGAGACAGAAGAAGAAAAACAAATCTTTCTTTTTTAACTTGTTTGTCACAATCTAGTAGTACACGGTAGAACTGCTCTGTTCCAAGCTCCTGCGCTGGTTCGATACCTCTCTCGCGACCTGTCATAACACGTCCAAAAACTTGCCTTGTAGAAAGCAGTCCATGACATCCACTAACCTATCCGTCTTCATAAGAAATCCATGTCACGTGGTTAAACCTAAAAACAACACTCTCTTAAATTTTTTTTTTCTTTTTTTTAAATGGAGGTTCGGCCGAGGCCTACTCTCCCGGACTTTAACTTTGAAATTGCAACTGTACAAAGAAGGGCATAGTACCCATGGGACCCCCCTTATCCCACAAGAACAGGGGTTTACAACTGGATTGAACGGCAGTCACAACCGCGAGGATGGTCAAACGGTGGCCAACAGCCACATACAAGAATTTCTGGGATTCATATGTCCCTACATGTTGTTGCCAGGGGTTGAACCCTCACCCCCGCCTCAAGAGGCGAGAGGCCCAACCAGCAGGCCAGCGAACCGGGACAATTTATAGAATTTATAGACCAACTACTCTCTTAAAAAATTTATAGAACGGAAAAAATATGCCATAAATGACAATAAAGCCCGTAAGCAATGGATCTTCTTCTTTTTATGGATGCTTTCAACATGTTTTGGTAGCCCACATTTTGTAGGGGAATTGGTTTGGCTCTAGCCTCTTGAGGCAGAGGTCCAGGGTCCAACCCCCAGGTTAGACATGTAATGATGTAATGACTTAAGCCAGTTAAACCACTTGTAACTAAGTTGTCACCTTGTCTAACCCCTGTCTTATGGGATATGAGGGCTTCCGTGGGTACTATGCTCATTCACTTATACAGTTGCACTTTCAAAATTAAAGCTCGGGGGAGTAAGCTTCAGTTGAACCTCCATTTAAAAAAAGAAAATGTTTTAGTTGTTGCACTTATTGAGTTTAAGTTCAATATCTTCCATATATGAAAAGCCCGCACCATTCCTCAAAAGGAATTAACTTTTTGGTGGATCCTTTCTACCTCCTTTAGAGTTTGTTGATGTTGAGTTAGGATACACAAAGAGACTAGTTAAATTGTTTTCGACATGCTTTGGTCATTTATCTTGATGAGCATGAGTTAAATATTTTCCATATGATACAATATCCTCATCATGACTTTTACTTGAACTTTTGTGAAAAGTGTCTTGGAGATGTATCAATGCCCATCTAGCACTCAATCATGCATGCCTCTATGTTAAGGATTTTCTTCGACTTTTTGTTAGATATGCCCAAAGGATGTAATAGGGGAGTAACCATACACAAGGGGACATGTCTTATTAAATGTGGACCATAATAATGCATCACTTATAGATGGTTGCACATGATTTGGTAGTTGTTTTAGTTGAGAATAAGTTGGATATTCTCCATACATGAAGTCATAAAGAAGGGTGGTTGAATCAATGGTCATGGGTCAATGGGTAATTGAGCCATTGTTATATATAGGAAGCGACTTATAGGCAATTCTATGGTTGTGTGGTGGGGAGGTGCATGTGTATGTGTATGTGTATGTCTATGTGTATGTGTATGTGTATGTGTATGTGTATGTGTATGTGTATGTGTACACGTACGTGTATGTGTATGTGTATGTGTATGTGTACGCGTACGTGTATGTGTACGCGGATGTGGATGTGGATGTGGATGTGTATGTGTATGTGTATGTGTATGTGTACGCGTACGT